>JACCIY010000880.1:0-51213 GCA_025506505.1 Flaveria sonorensis
GCTGTTTGATCTTGATTTAGTTACCAACTGTTTTAACATGTCTTGTTAGAATGTTTAGGAACTACAGATAACAGATCAGCAGAAGATACTGATCCAAGATTTGAGCTGAGAAGACCAACAAGAAGACTACTTCAGCTCCAATGGTAACTAACCCAACAAGTGAACTCCTATCAGCACAAGCAGACAAATACTGCTGAGTCATTTAAGGTGCCTTCAAATTCCAGCTCAGAGACTCCAAACCTAGGTGAAGGAACTTCAAATGCAGGAGGAACTGGAGGTGGTGATAGTGATCATAATTTCTTGATGCTGTTAACCACTCCACTGAAGACAACATGAATGATGTCACATACTCATTAGATCAAGTTTCTCTTGATAAGTGTGATGTGGTGGGAGACACCTCATTGCTAGATCAGAATTTCTCAAATTAGATCTGTCTAACCACTTTCTATGGTCCCTCAACTTCGAAGCCACAAGTCATATCCCCCACCACAAACATCATTGGAAATGTTGACTCAGAGGTAAGAACAAGAGGACAAACTCATGACAGCCATGTTTGTCTACATTCTGTTTCTTATCCAGATAGAGCTGAAGAAGGTTGATGAGGCTTTGAAGGATGGAAGCTGGATTGAAGCTATGCAAGATGAGCAACTTCAAATCAGAAGACAGAAGGTGTGGAACTATGCCCTCTTCCTCAAGGGGAAAGTGTCATAGGAACCAAATGGGTATCAGGAACAAGAAGGATTATAGAGAGACTATCATCAAGAGCAAGGCTACACTGGTTGTCCAAGGATACACTCACGAAGAAAGGATTGATTACATTAATGTCTTAATCCAGTTGCAAGACTTGAAGCTGTAAGAATATTTTTGGCCTATGCTGCATCCAAGGATTTCAAGGTCTACCAGCTTGATGTGAAATGCTCTTTTCTCTTTGGGGTGATTGATGAGAAGTTTATATCAAACAACCACCTGGCTTTGCAGACCCAGATCATCCTGATTATGTCTGCAAGCTTCATAAAGCTCTATATGGACTGCATCAAGCTCCAAGAAAGTGGTATGAGACACTATCAACATACCTCTGTCAACATGGATACAAAAGAGGTACTATTGATGGGACTCTCTTCATCAAAGAAATAGGAATGACACACTGCTAGTTCAAATATATGTAGATGATATCATCTTTGGTTCAACTAACCCAACTCTATAAAGACTTTGAGATACTGATGAAGAATAGATTTGAAATGAGTGCCATGGGGGAACTCAGTTTCTTTCTAGGAATTCATGTGAAGCAGGTTGAAGAAGGCATCTCATTACTCAGTCAAAGTATGTACAGGACATACTTACAAGATTCAAGATGACTGACTGTAAGGTTGCAAAGACACCCATAGCCAGAAACATTCCCTTGGTCCTGATCTTGAGGGGGAGTGTGTTGATGAACATCTCTACAGGGCCATGATTGGGTCACTTATGTACCTTACAGCTAGTAGGCCTGATATAATGTTTGCCACATGTATATGTGCAAGATATCAAGCTAACCCCAAGATGTCACACCTAATCAATGTCAAAAGGATTCTCAGATACCTCAAAGTGCTCCCAAATCTAGGCCTTTGGTATCCAAAGAATTCAGACTTTAATCTATATGCTTATACAGATAGTGACTATGGTGGCTGCAACATGACTGCAAAGTCTACATCTAGGGAATGTCAATTCCTTGGTGGAAGGATAGTCTCTTGCAGTGCAAGAAGCAATCCTGTGTGTCTGCATGAACTACTGAAGCTGAATACTTTGCTGCTGCAAGCTGCTGTGCTCAAGTGCTTTGGATTCAGAATCAGATGCTAGACTATGGATCAACTTCAAGGAGACTCCATCCACATAGACAACAACAGTGCCATCTCTATTACAGAGAATCATGTGCAGCACTCAAGGACCAAACACATCAACATCAGGTATCATCTCATAAGGGATAATTTTGAAAAGGGATTGATCAAACTAATCAAAGTTAACACAAATGAACAATATGCTGATCTGTTCATAAAGGCATTTGATGAACAGAGATTTAAATATCTTGTATCAGCTATTGGGATGATTAACTCTGAATAGATATTCTTTAATAACTTAATCAACTTTATTTCTTAAAATCATGTGTCCTAAGTTGTCTATTAGATCACCTCATAAGCCTTGTTCTCTTTGGAAGGAACTTAACTTTTAACTGATATTCCTTAGATTTATGAAAATTTCTCTTTGGAAGAACTCAAATTGCCTTCGAAAAATTTATGTCTTCAAATCATTTAACTACTTATCTAAGATTACCTTCGGAGAAGAAATTCTTGGGTATCTTCCAAAGCTTAAATTTTTACAAGCGCATAAATGCATTCAAAGAACAAATATCTTCCGAAAGCAACTAAGTCTCGGAAGACTTATTCACTTCTTCCGAAGCCAAATTTTCAAAATTCTTTGAAATATTTTCGAAGCTAAAACTGCCTTCGGAAGATTTGCTACAAAGCTTTCGATGCAAAATCGCCTTCGGAAGTTTTACAGATTCCAAGAAAACTAACTTTTTGGGCGCACTTTTTCAGAAGTAGGACCCCCTTTCGGATTTCAAAGTTTATCTTTTTGTCATAAATTTCTCTCAAATCCACAACATATATGTTCTAAACGGTTGTATTTCGTCTCTCTACTCTCACTAATCCTTACCCTAAATTTACCCCCAAATTTCATCTTCTTCTTTCTTTCTTCACTATAAAGCTTCCTCAAATGGCCAACCTTGATCGTCGCAACGATCCTGATTTTTCTTGCACCTACACAGGCAACACAATCAAGTTTCCCTGTTACATTCTGAGAAGGATCCAAGCTTCTCAGATGTGTGTAGGTACCTTTCTTCGTCTCACTACTATATCTCCCTTACAATCGATCCTCCTCTCTATGAGGATTAGTGCTTGAGTTCTGGAGGACCTGTTAAGAGGTCACCATGGACGGGGAGAAGGCACTGTCTGCTACAGTGCAGGGAAGGATGGTTTTTTCATCACTCCGGCCATGATAAACACCCATTGTAGCTGAATGATGAAGCAGGTGAGCTGTCCTTTCCAAAATCTGCTATCAACCTTCCTTTTAGCAGATGGGCTATAAAGGTGACTTCTCAGTCAAAACCTCAGGAAGGAAAGGTCTCATCTCAATGGAAATACCTCCTCCATGTCGTCATTCACAGCCTTTCTAACGAGCATGGAGGATGGGATCAAGTTCCAGAAGTCCTCTCCTTTATAGTCCATGGGATGGTACAAGGGGTCAAGTTTTAGGTACTCTCAGTTTGTATATACTAATGTACTTGCAAACTTGGACTCCTTAGAGTATTACATGTTCCCTAGGTATGTTCACATATTCTTAACTGTGAGTTTGGACCACAGTTGAGGGGAACAGTAATTTCTTAAAATAGGACTGATGAGGCCCGACATCTTCAAAATCTTAAAGAAGCCAACTGTTAGATTCTCTGGGTAGAAACAAACCTTGTCCTAAAAATGTTTGAGCTCATTGCTCAGGGTGAAAACCTTGCAGCACCAGCTAGTGTTGAACCAACACCCTCTACCTCTCACCCACCTCAAGCAAAGCCTACCATCACCATCACCTAAAAAAGAAAATCCCAACAAACCCCTGCACTTACTACTAAGTATGTGCAGACCCCCATATCAAAACCCTTATAGGAGGAAGTGGAATCTCGAGCTACCACTTCCCCTGAGGAGCAGACCACTCCCATCTTTCCACAACTCAGCGCTGAGGTTCCTCATGCTCGGCCTAATGAGCTCACAACCCCACAACAGCCTTAAGCCATCACTCTGAGTCTTAATACTCTAGTGACAACCTTCTGGGGAAAGCTACCATCCCCAACCTCTTGATCTAAACCGCCCCATTCCCAGCCTTGACTTCTATTTTGATGAAGATTTGGGCTTCAGTAAGTACCATGAGTCTTTCCTCTCTTCCTATACTCAAGGAGAGATGAGTACTCCTGCTTCCCCCATCTCTAGCCCACATCAGCAAACCCCTACTGAGGTTGATCATCCTGAACTTATTCAGGAAATCCATATGGCAGAGGCTATCACTTTTGCAAGTGATAACATCACTAGGACCTCTACCATGGCAACCCAGCCTCTTGACACTTCTCTAGAAATTATCATTGGGCAGGGGAAACCCAGTAGCCAAGAAACCCATGCTGGTAGTGAGGAAGAAGACTTAGGTCAATTCTCTCATCCCCCAATGATTCTTCATCTGAAGATGAGGGGAGTCTGCAACAAAGGTGCACAAACTATCACATCTTTGCACCTATTTTATTTCAAAGATAGCTCACCTGAATCTCTCAGGTGACTATCTTACTGAAGAGGGTCAATGACCAGCAACTTGAGATCACCGATCTCAAGGGCAGTTAGCTGAGAGACCCATGAGGACAACTCATCCATGTCCACAAGAACCTATGGATGTCATTGATCAATCTCCTAGCTCACCTATGCAAGAGGGTGATGCTACCAAAAAGGGGGAGAAAGTTCTGACAATCACAGAACCTGGGAGTTCTTCTTCGAGAGTATGGATATAGAGGAATCACCATTCTCTCTTGCAGATGTTCATACTCAGCACCTCCTCTAGACAGTGATCTATATTTGCTCATTCAACAACTATTTGTGGGGGGAATACCAAGAGCAATGTCTGACCCTTCTGAGAACCCAATCTGGGGTTGGGGTATGACAGAAATAGGAAAGCTCTTTTGATCTCTAGAGCTCAGGGTCAACTTGAAGTTCTCAACATTTCACACCTGAGTTACTATGAGAGCATCAACTTGGTAGATCTGTCCACTTGTCACCCAAGCAATAACAGACAAGTAGCAAGATTGGCAGAAAGAATCCAAGACAGGGTGCTAGAGGAGTTTAAATTGAGATCAAAATTATATAGACAAAGCCTAGTAGGTGAATCTTTGGTCAACTAGATGTTGAGGTAGACCGGATATTAACTTCAAAGGGAAAATCTTGACTGAAGGCCCAGAGGTTGAACCCGTGAAACTTGAGACAAGATCTCCCTCTGCACCCATTACCCTCAGTGAAACACCAGCTGGTGATGGTTGTGAATCCAAGGATCGCAATTAGGAATTATCAGTGTTAGATTGGTTTCGAATTAATGATTGCGGAATTACCATTAATCATTATCTAATTGATTAATTAATAAATATTGATGCCAGAGAAAATAAACAATAAATGCTCAAACGATGTCAACAATATGCAAGGAATAATGTTTTGAATCAAATGTAATTCATTAAAACCGATTAATGATTACAAAGAATCAAAAATAAAATTGCTAACAAAATTCTATGCTAAGATTGTGTTTGCTATGATTGTGTTTATGATTTTTGGTGTGCTGATGTGACGGTTGCTAGGGTTTGTGTTGATCGTGCGAAACGATGTGATGGTATTTTTGTCGCCGTCTCTTCTTTTTTCGCTTTTTGATGTGAAACCTAGGACTCATATTTATAGACACCGGGTTTCTGTTAAGGAAACAATGGATCTCTTGGAGTCTGTGATTGACTTGTTGACTTGAAAAACTTGTATGATATAAGTACGTGTCTGGTTCTTCCGCAGCTACTTTGTTCTTCCAAAGGTACTTCAGTTTCTTCATGCGTGGTGTTTGTTCATCAGTGAATACCCATATTCATCCGTAGAAGATCTTCTGATGAATGTCTTGTAGAAAGATATCTACGGGAGAACAAAAATGTTCATCCGTAGATGTTTCTTACACTTAGTCAATTTCAAAAATTGACCAAGTATAATGTTTGTACCTGTAATCATACACAAAATCAACGCACATATGGGTTAACCTATATACATAATGAATTACAAATATTCATTACATGTATTGATTAAAGTTCAAAGCCTATACAAAATGATCTAGACCTATTAATCCTAGATCTAACAATACTCCCCCTTAGGCTTAGAAACTTGTAATCAGTTCTTCAAAGCTGAAAGCTCCTTCACTCTTGCTATAATTTTGTTATAGAATTTATTTATTTCGCAAATTTCTGTTCTTCCGTGGGACATCTTTGGATGCTTAACATCTGCGAATGCCTAACTATCAAGAAATGAAATATAATTTGAAGTATAACTTGATTATCCATAGATACCACTCTATGAACATAGATTATACTTTTAGAATATTAACACACCATAGTTTACCAATCTACGGATAGGCATATTCTACTTGATTAAGTTTCACACTGTAGCTTCTACTGATGCTTACAGAGCACTATTTGAAACTTCTTTGATTGTATGGTCCTAATCAACTGATAGAACCATTTATTGCTATTGGACCTTATTGACTTTGTTTTCATGAGAATTTGTGCACACGAAATATAATTTGAAAAACTTTATGTAACTTTCAGCCAAGTTAGTGCTCAAGTTCTAATTCCTTCATTTGAATTTGGATCATTGAATTCAGCTTTTATGTTTCATGTATTTCATGTATTAACTACTCCCCCTAAATTTGTGATTAATGATAAAGTGTTGCATTCATCATAAATTTATGAAGTAATAGCATGAAAGGCACATGACTGTCCAAGGATTACACATAATAAATAAACTAAAAGTAACAAAATTGAATTAAATATGTACATGCATATAACACATATAATGGGATCATACATGACACTAAACTTCTTCCTGATTGAGTTGATTATTGAAATGTGACCTGATTCTTGTCCTGATTGCAAGTATGTTTGTCCACTTAAATCCAAACAAGAGTATGGAATCAACTAGACATGCTGTTTATCATGTTTTCATGTTTATTAGTGATAAACTGTTATGGGCTCCGCATTCAATTCACATTAGAGTTTGTCCTCCGTTTGTGAGTCAATTCATCACTTTTTCACACATAGAAAACTATGTATATTAAGTTATAAATTCTAACTTGAGACATATGAGTTGTCTCATAAATACTTTGCTACAAAAGCTCTTATGTAAATATACAGTTGATCACTATGGATTCTTTAGAGAGCTTAGATATGATCATCATCAGGTCACCAGGTCTTTACTTACGTAAAACAGAGGTGCTTTAACCTAGGTCTTTGTTTACACAAAACAGAGGGATGATGAGGATCATGATCTTTTCACCAGTTGAATACATATGTATCTCATGGTGTTCATAACTCAGGTCTTTGTTCACACAAAACAGAGGGAATATGATTTGCAAAGATAGAAGTTATAAAGTGTTTTACATAGTGTGCTTAGGTAAATGAATTGATCATATCAGGATAAGACTTACTTGCTTGATCCTCAAAATGAAGTTTCTCACAAACAGTCACCTTTTCATTATGTTAAGCATGCTCTTAGTATAATCTTCACTCAAGTTGAATCTACTTACATATCAAAGAACTTTTGATCAGTTTTTAAAGAAATTTAAGAACTCAGGAGCAAGCAAAGGCACAGTGTATTATCATTTCCCAAACATATATCATGCAGAAATAGAAGACACAATAAATAAAAACAATATTTTGAATTTTGTAAGTTATTCTGAATGTTTTTATTTTTTATTATTATTTTTTTTATACTATTACAAGGACAGACACATGCTTTTCTTTGTTAATGATGATTAATCTAAGTTAATCATGCCTAAAGACTCAATTAGAAAATTAAATCTAACTGAATCAAAGGCCTTAGTGAATAGATCAGCAAGCTGATTTGTTGTATCCACTTTGACTAACTTGATTAAACCTTTTTCTGAGCAATCTCTCAGAAAATGATATCTGATTTCAGTATGCTTTGTTTTACTATGTTGAACTGAATTAGCAGTGATAACATAGCAATTGAATTGTTAATATAAATTGAGTTTGAAGAAATTGTAACCATAATCAAGTAATTGGTTTTGCAACCAAAGGACTTAAGAGCAAGCAGCTGAAGCAGCTATGAACTCAGCCTCAGCTATGGATACAAATACATTTGTTTGCTTTTTGCACTACCATGAAACAAGTCTTGGTCCTAAAAATTAACATCCACCATTTGTGGATTTTCTATTGTTATTGCATCCTCCATAGTCACTGTCTGAATAAGAGTAGAGAGAGAAGTCTCCATCTTTTGGATACCATAGACCAAGGGCTGGTTTCTCTTTGAGATATCTAAAAATTCTCTTCACAACATTCAGATAGGACTCTTTTGGATCTGATTGGTACCTAGCACAAACATATAAAGCAAACATTATGTTAGGTCTGCCGGCAGTTAAATAAATAAGAGATCCTATCGTTGATCTATATAATCTTTGATCAATAGATTTTCCTGTAAGATCAGGTACAATTTTGTCAATTGTTGAAGCAGTGTTTTGCATGAAGATGTATTAGCAAGATTGTACTTCTTTAATATTTGATGAATATAGTTTGCTTGATTGATGAATATGCCATCTGTTTTCTGATGAACTTGTAGTCTAAGAAAGAAAGTTAATTCTCCCATTGAGCTCATTTGAAATTGAGATTTCATCAACTCTTTAAAGCTTTAACACAGTCTTTTGTTTGTTGATCCAAATATAATGTCATCTACATATTTTGAATAACTAAGAGGTCTTGATGTTCATGTTTGAGAAAGAGAGTCTGATCAATAGTTCCCCTTTTGTATCCATGCTTGAACAAGAAGATGATAATGTTTCATACCACTTTTTTGGTGCCTGATGAAGACCATACAAAGCTTTGTCAAGCTTGTATACTCTATGTGGGTAATCAGGATCTTCAAAACCTAGAGGTTGAGCTACATAGACTTCTTCATCATCAATTTCCCATATAAAAAGGCACACTTCACATCCATTTGATAAACAGTGAACTTCTTATATGATGCATAGGCTAGGAATACTCTAATGGCTTCAATTCTTGCAACTGGTGCAAAAACTTCATCATAGTCTATCCCTTCTTCTTGAGTATATCCTTGAGCAATCAGCCTAGCTTTGTTTCTCACAACGATACCTCTGTCATCTAGTTTATTTTTGTATAACCACCTTGTGCCAATTGGATGTTGGCCTTCAGGAAGATCAACTAGATTCCAGACCTTTTGCTTTCTGAATGTTGAAGTTCTTCTTGCATGGCTTCAATCCAGCTATTATCTTTTAGTGCAGCTGTAATGTTTGGAGGGACCACTTGTGAAAGAAAACAAGTGAAAAGACAGATGTTTGCAGCTCCCCCTTGGCTTCTTGTGGTTCTTTCATTGAGATCTCCAATGTTGTTTTTTTGGATGAGTCTTACGAATTCTTGTTGCTGGAATGGACTCAACTGGAATATATGATTCCAAGTTAGTCATATGCATTGATGCAGATATATCCAGCTGAGATGATGAATTTATGAAGTAATCAAATTGATCATCATTGGAAGCTGAATGATTTTCATTTTGTACATCAGCTGCATTGAGTGACATCCGCAGGAGTTACAGGAACATCTACGGATGTATTTCATGCTTCCGCATGATTTACAGGAACATCTACGGATGTATTTTGTTGACTTGCTGACAATGACTCTTTGGAATGCAACAGCCATCTCCAATATGTGGAACATCTACTGATGTGAATGGAACATCAGCTGATCCAATATTCATATCTCCGGATGTAGGACACTCATCTGCGGATGCAGAGTCAGCAGCTGCTGATGAAGTATTTGCATCTCAGGATGTAGAACCATTTGCTTGGTCTTGTTCCATGATACTTGAAGTTTGTATTCTTGGAGGATCAGCAAATAATGACACTTCATTCATGTTTGGAGGAACAAATGGAAAGCATGTATCCTCAGTACCTGCAGCATTCAAATAACCAGAGTTTAAATGAGTTTGTGAGTGCATCTATATCAAACAACCATGATGATCCTTTTACAGATTTAGGAAAGAAGGATTCATCAAAGACACATTAGGAGTTTCTTCCATAATGTTTTGTTGTGGAATGTAAATTCTATATGATTTAGATGTTGAAGAATATCCAACAAAGAAACCATCATAGGCTTTCTCTGAAATTTTCCCAATTGTTCTTTTGTGTTTAAAACAGATACATGACACCCAAAGCTCTAAGATCCCCTATGTAAGGTTTTCTTTTAAATAAAAGCTCATAAGGTGTTTTATTGTGTTCTTTGACAATTAATGTTCTGTTTTGAACATTGCATGTTGTGTTCACTGCTTCAGCCCAAAAGGTGATTGGCAATTGTGAATTAGCTAGCATTGTTCTTGCTGCTTCAATGAGAGTTCTGTTTCTTCTTTCAGCAACTCCATTTGGTTGTGGAGTTCTTGGTGCAATGAATTGCCTTGCTATGCCTTTATTCTTGCAAAATGAATCTAACAGTATTAACAAATTCAGTCCCATTGTCACTCCTAAAAATTTTAACTTTTAAATAAAGTTGATTCTCAATCTTTATGACAAACTCCATTAATGTTTCTGATGTTTCACTCTTTTGTTTTAAAGAAAGACCCATGTGAATCTAGTAAAATCATCCACAACCACTAAACAATATGTCTTTTCCAATGCTCATCATATTAGTTGGACCAAAAAGATCCATGTGAAGCAATTTGAGTGGTGTAGTTTTTGTATTTATTATTTTGGATTTATGTGACACTCTATATTGTTTTCCTTTATAACATAAAGGACAATGGTTTGAACAAGAAAATTCTTTCTTTGGCAATCCAATGACTAAGTATTTTTCACCAATTTATTCATGTTCTTCAAGTTGGAATGAACAAGCCTTCTATGCCACAACTGAGATTCATCTTCTGATGACTTAGATAGCAGGCATGTTTTATTGTTTGTGAGTGTTGTATTATTCATATCCAAACATATGTGTTTCCTTTTCTTGATGCTTTAAGAAGGGTCCAATCTTCTAGAACTGCAAAACCTGGATTAAGAATGTAACAATTAGTGTTATCAAATAATGTGGTATAATTTTGATCACAAATTTGAGACCACTCAATAAATTATATTGCAAATTTTCATAATAATTTACTTTCTCAAATTGAGCACACCATTAGTTACCATTCATTCACCAACTATTTTACCTCCCTTCTTATCCCCACCAAATGCCATATAAGAAGCAATTTTATGTTTGAAGTCATGGAGAAGAGAACAGTTTCCTGTCATATGTCTGGAACTACCACTGTCAACATACCACTTGTTGTCAGCTCTCCAAGATTGTTCCTGCACATTAAAGAAATCAATTAGATTTGGAAACCCAAGTCTTAATGATCTTGGGTGATCCTGTGGAGTCTAAATTTTAACTTCCTCTGAATGAGTCTTGAGGATTCAGTATTAATTTTAGATTCAATTGATTAATTGTGTGTTGTTTGTGGTGAGGATGATCTGTTGATGATGAACTTGTGGAATTTTGTTCTGATTTTTTAAACTCTTCCTAAAGGATCTTCTCTTTCTTTGTTTGCTGTTTTGACTTTGATGATGATCCTTGATTGTTGAAAGTTTCTTCATCCTTTGATTTTGAATGAGAAACATGAGTTCCCTTTTCAAAATTATCAAAGAAAGTATCATTAGCATTTGACTTCTTATTGTTCAAATCCACCTTTTTGTGAGGTGTCTTTGATTGTTGAGGAGTCTTTGATTTCTGTTCAGGTTGTCTTTTCTTCAAAGGTTCACTATCAACTAATGATTTCTCTTGTGGTTTTGTCACCTTTTGTTTTTGTTTTTGTTGTTTCTTTAATCTTGAATCTTATTGATCTTCACTTGATTGAGATTCTGATTCATCCTTCTGAGGTTGTTTCTTCTTTGTGCTCTTTGTCTTGTTCTTTTTGTTAAATAACATTCCTGAGTGGAATGGTTATTTTTGTTACAAATAGCACAATGTTTGTTGAAGTAACAGTCTGAAGTCATGTGATTGTTCATATTGCAGATGGAGCAATAGCTGCTGAAGTAACAGTCTTTAGTATTGTAAGTTTCATGTCACACCATTTTCAATACTTTTCTTCTGACTCATTATCAGACTCAATCAATTCTTCTTCTTTTGCTATCTTTGAGTCTTCAATCCTTCTCAAACTTTACTAAAGCCGACTCCTTTCCTTTTCCTGACATTATGTCAAAAGGTTCATGTTTATCAGCTGAAGTTTGTTGCTTTGGGCTCACGCCTTTTTTTTGTTTCTTGTTGGTTGTTTCTTTTACCTTCCACAGATCATCTACTGATTCAGCAGATTTGTTTTTTCCACAGATCTGCTACTGAAGGATGTTTCTTCTTCCGGAGAAGTTCTGCTGATACTCTTCTTTTCTGTTTCTAAGGAAGATTTGTGTACTTCAGTAGATGTACACTTCTCAATCACTTCAGTAGAAGGTTTTTGGTTGCTGATGAAGTACTTGAAGACCTTCATTTAGCTGAGCTATCTCTTGCAAATAGTCTTCAACATGTTTCTTTGCTTTGGAGGATATGTCAACTTTGTTTGCTTACGTACTTTGGGAATGATTGTTTCAAATGAAACATTCTTACCAATGTTCAGTTGATCCGCAGAGTTATCATCATGTTCATCAGAATCATCCAAGTCATCACATCCATCAAAGTCAAATTCTGATTCATTTTGTTTGATTTTATCTGATTCAGAAGACTCAGTTTCACTCACCTCAGATTCATTATTATTAACTTGTTCAGTACATTTTGTTTCAACTTGGTGCATGGCACAAAACGATTTGACAAGCTATTTGTCATTGATTCAGGTAAGTTTATAGTTATCATTCGGAGGAGGTGCAACAACATTATATCCCAACCCATACCTGTTCTTTGATTGAATATGAGAATTCAATAATTTCTCATATGCTGAGATGAAAGTTGAAACTTTTGAAGTTTCACTTCAGTTGATGCATGATCAGCCATGGATTTAGTTAAGGAAGTGGTCAGATGCTCAACTTGGGCTTTAAGCTATAATTTTCTGAAACAAATTTATCTAAATCTTTTTGTAAAGAGTTCATTTTGAATTGATATAATTTATGTTCTCTTACATGAGATTCATTCAAAATCATTATTTCTTTTACTTTATCAGCCAGTTGTTGAGCATGGACTCTATATCTTTCAACTTCCTCAACACACACTGATGAACACAATCTATCTTTTACCTCTCTAGCCACAGGTGGAACTTTGTTCTCCATGTGGGCCATTAAAGCTTGATTTTCTTCCAAAACTTCCTTCTCATACATGCTCCAGTACAGGTTCCATCTTAGAGAATGATCAGCCCAGTTTCTTTAGAATTACTAGGTCCTGCTGATGCATTTATGGCTGGTGGGGATGAGTTGGTTAGCTGTGGTTGTCTATAAGATCTCTGAGATGTTGTTGTTTGATGAGATTGATGCTGTTTAGACTGCTGTTGCTACTGTTGTCTCATGTTAGGATTTGATTGTTGATTACATTCTCTTGAGAAGTGCCCATAGAGATTGCATTTGAAACATCTTACCTTTGATTTATCAACACCAATCTTTGATGTTTTGCTTGCTGCAGCCAAATTTTTGTTTCTTCTCAAGTATTGTTTGGCTCTATAAGCAGTCATTGCCATTTGCCATTGAAGATCCATCTCCTCTACTACATCTGGATGTAGTTTCTTCCAAGTCTTATTGGCATATATACAGGTGTTAAGGTGCTTCCCAAGTAGGCTTGAAAACTTGAACTAAAAGCTGCAAATGCTGCTTTTTGTTCTTTCAGAATCCAAATCACAGTAATGGGCTCTGTTTGGGTGTTGTTTGTTGAAGACTTTGCTGCTGATGTAGATGCATCTTTTCTATCATCAGGTCTTCCTTTTTCTTTTCCTGATTTACTTGGAGAAGATTTCTTTGAAGGCTTTGATGCATAGAAGCTCACTTCTTCTTCATCTTCACTCAAAGTACAAGAGTTGTCACTATCATTATTAGAGATAAAAGCACTTCCAGCACTTTTGGTTTCTTTAAAATGATAAGGTGTGACATGTGTTCTCACACTCTTGTTTCTTGATTTTTCATCCATTTCAAGAGCCTCAACTTTAGCTACCAATGTATCTAAGCTAGTTGCTTTGAGATCAATGGTGTTCTTGAACATGGACAAAGTTTGCTTCCAACTTTCAGGCAATGTATGGAGCATCTTTTTGTTCAATTCCTCATTTGTATGCTTCTACTCCATGATGTTCATCTCGGTTACCAATTGCATAAACCTATGGAGTTGTTGAGGAATTGATTCACCCTCAATATGATGAAATGTTTCATATCGTGAGCGAAGTGTGTCCTTCCTAATGCTTCTGATTTCATCACTCCCTTCACAAAGAGTATGAAGTACCTTCCACAAGAAATTTGCTGTTTTATAATTCTCACGCCTGATTAGTATTTCTTTAGGTAAAGCCATACTAGCAAACTGTATGCTCTAATATCAACTTTAACCTTTTTAACATCATCAGGTGACAGATATTTTGTACTTATGGGTTGATTTTTGTCATTATAATCCGCCCCAAGGGTGGGTGGAATATAAGGACCTTCAGTTATTGATACCCATAAGTCAAAATCAGTGTAGTTCACATGATTTCTGAACTTGATCTTCCAAGACATAAAGTCTGCTTTTGTTTCCAACTTTGGAGGCTGGTACGATGATCCACCGACAAAGCTACTCATTTTAGTCAAATATTTAATTTTAACTAAAACAAAGTTTCTTATGAACACTTAATGAAGGTCAACCAATAACACAGATCTATGTTTCAATTAATTTGAATATAGATCAATGTTAACCGAGCAATGTACAATACTCACTGAAAGACAAATCATTGATTTATTGAATTTTAAATCTTCACACCAAATTACTTTTTCTTAAAAACTATAGATCTTGACAAAAAACTGATAGATCTATTCAATTAAACAACTCTAACACTGATAGATCAATCTATTTAGATCAATGAACAGTTGGCTCTGATACCACCTATGAATCCAAGGATCGTAATCAGGAATTATCAGTGTTAGATTGGTTTCGAATTAATGATTGCGGAATTACCATTAATCGTTGTTTAATTGATTAATTAATAAATATCGATGCCAGAGAAAATAAACAATAAATGCTCAAACGATATCAACAATATGAAAGGAATAATGTTTTGAATCAAATGTAATTCATTAAAACTGATTAAAGATTACAAAGAATCAAATAATATTGCTAACAAAATTCTCTGCTATGATTGTGTTTGCTATGATTGTGTTTATGATTTTTGTTGTGTTGATATGACGGCTGCTAGGGTTTGTGTTGATAGTGCGAAACGATGTGATGGTTTTTTGTCGCCGTCTCTTCTTTTTTCTCTTTTTGATGTGAAACTAAGGACTCATATTTATATTCACGCGTGTTTCTGTTAAGGAAACAACGAATCTCTTGGAGTCTGTGATTGACTTGTTGACTTGAAACACTTGTATGATATAAGTACGTGTCTGGTTCTTCCGTAGCTACTTTGTTCTTCCGCAGCTACTTTGTTCTTCCGAAGGTACTTTGTTCTTCCGCAACTACTTTGTTCTTCCAAAGGTACTTCAGTTTCTTCATGTGTGGTGTTTGTTCATCAGTGAATACCCATATTTATCCGTAGAAGATCTTCTGATGAATGTCTTGTAAGAAAGATATCTACGGACGAACAAAAATGTTCATCCGTAGATGTTTCTTACACTTAGTCAATTCAGAAATTGACCAAGTATAATGTTTGTACCTGTAATCATACACATAAATCAACGCACATATGGGTTAACCTATATACATAATGAATTACAAATATTCATTACATGTATTGATTAAAGTTCTAAGCCTATACAAAATGATCTAGACCTATTATTCCTAGATCTAACAATGGTGTTTCACAACCTCTCTCTGGCCAGAGCTTGACAGCTGAACCAACCAATGAAGGCAAAAGCTCTCTCCAACTTGAGTCACCAAAGCCTGTGGTCGACAAAGGCAAAAGGAAAATGACTCCTGAGGAGATTGAGTAGGAGAAGAGAGAGAGAAAGAGGAAGCTAAAAGGAGAGAGTTCAAGTGGTTCCCCAGGGTTTATAGAAGCTGCAATCAGGGCTGCCCCCAGGCTAAACACTCAGGAAGATGAGTTCATGGCAGCCAGGCTGAATTACCTGGGAACCAGAAACTACGACATTGATGAACTCATCTCTCTCCCCTTAGATGAGCTGAATGAACTGGCTGACATAGAGCTGTCAAAGGAGAGGAGGGAAGCAGAGGATGCAGCACTACTCCTCAAGCACAAAGAAGAAATGAGGCTGAAAAGTCTCTACAAGAACATTCTTGTCCCTCCCCAGTTCAAGAAAGTCCTGAGCCAGAGACTGTGGCCACTGAACAATCTCAGGTAGCAACTGAAGAAGAAAGACTAAATATGATTAGCTACCTGAGTGCCACAGGTCTCTATCAGGCATATGCACTTCTTCCCTTACCATCTGAGTATATATTGTTTGAATACAATAAACAGATGGAAGAAAAAGCTAAAAGAGAAAAACAAGCTGAAAGGAAAAGATTAAGGGAAGAAGCTGCAAATTCAAGGGCCATCATCCTTAAAAGCCAAAAGAAGTTTGCTAACAGACAAAGGATGATGAGCTTCTTGAAGCTGTATGGGTTCTCCGGAAGGAGGCTTGGTCCTATGTCTCTATCCACAATGGATGAGCACATTAGGGTGATCAAGCAGAAAATAAAAAGGGGAGAGCTAGTGGACTTGCATTCTCTACCAAGTCCAGCTCAACCTGAAGTTTAGGTGAAGGTTGAACCCACTGAGAAAACACAACCTGAACCTGGAGCTGCATCTCAGCCAACTTCATCTTCTGATCCATAGCAGGGTCCTCCTCTCTCTTCTTCTGAACCTGTGAGAGAGGAGATCCCAATTAAGGGGGACTCAACTGAACAACCTGGTACTCAAGACCAATCCCCTCAGCTAAAATCATCAGGGAGAAGAAAAAGGATGGCCAGAAGATCATCCTCAAAGAAGAAAAGAAGAAAGGCATCCACCTCCCAATCTCAGGATGAGTCAGAGCATCCTGAGGGAGTGCATGAAGAGGTCTCTCAACAAACTCCAATCATAGTAGAGCCTCTTGCTGTTAGAAGATGTTAGGTTCAACAATTGATAAATTGAAGCTTTCCAAACCACAATCAAAGCCAACTGAAGATCTCATTGTACAAGTTCAGAGACCAAGTTGATAAACAGAACAAAACAAACACAAGGCAAAGTCAACAAGACAAAGTCAACATCAAGACCACAAGAAAGTCAAAATTAGGTCATGATGTAATAACATTATAAATAGAACCACTAGTGCTACTTTGTAAAGTGTGGTTATTGCAAAGTGTGTGAGTGGCTGGTAGTTCTTAAGTGTGTGTTTTTCATGGTGTAAATCACCACCCAAGGAGAATTTCTCTCCTTTGGGTGGGTTTGATGTTCATCCATCTTTGTATATGTTTTTTCATTATAATTTGTTATTCAACATCAATGAAATCATAACATTATACATTACACACACGTCCTTGTTCTTCGATTCACACACTTCCACCCGTCTTTAATTTTGAATTTTTGGATCTGAAAATACATGAATCCTAAGATCTAGGCTCAACGAATCTGAAATTATTGATTCAGCAAAATGGTATCAGAGCTGTTTGTTGCTAGGTTCATGTATGTTTCAGATCTATTTTCATCTTTAAAGATGTTTACAACAAAGAAGAAAATCAGTAAAATAAAGAACAAGCATCTGTTCATCTTCATCATCATCTGTTCTTCAGCAAAATCAACAAAAATGAAGAATTATGTTCAAATTTGGTACGATTTGAAGATGATAAAACATTCCACAGATTATCACTTCTAAATTTGATGCAATTGAATCAGATCCAAATCAAATACAAGAAGAATATGAGTTCTAACAGATTATAGACAAAAAATCACCGAATTGTACTTTTGCACAATTGGAGAAATGCGGATGATATGCAACTCAACAGCATTTCTTTGATAAAAAAATGCTCCAAGTATAAATAGTGCTGATGAAATGTAACTCATCCGCATTTGTTGAAAGAAATGCGGATGTGTAAACAAGAAATGCGGATGTGTAATCCATGAAATGTGGATGTGTTACATGAAATGCGGATGTGTTAGCAAATTGCACCCTTGTTTTCAAACAAATGCGGATGCTATCAAACAAATGCGCATGAGTAACCACAAATGTGCATGTGTATGATCCAATGCGGGTGAGCTTCAGATTTAACAAAGAAATGCGGCTGCTATATGATCCAATGCGACTGAGTTCCGGGTTTAACAACAACTAAATGCGGCTATCTTATGCTTCTATGCGGATGACTTGCAGATTCAACTAAACAAATGTGGATGTTTTATGATCTAATGAGGATCAGTTCTAGGATTCACAAAGAAATGCGGCTGTTATGTACTCAAATGTGGTTGTTTGGACAAATGGGGATGTTTTGATACAAATGCGGCTATTGAAACATTCAAATGCGAATGTTGAACTCACCAATGCTGTTGTTGATAAACAAACACCCTTTGTTTTAAACAATGCTGATGCCATCAACAAAATGCACATCCATCAACAACATCAACAACAACATCCATCAACAACAACAAAATCAATAACATCAACATCAACAACAACATCAACAACATCAACATCAACAACAACATAATCAACAACAACAATATCTATAAACAGGTGATGAACAGTTGACAATAACAAACAAGAAATACAAGAAAGATGATGAACAGATCCCTATAACAACAAGAAATGAAGAAATCAACCTTGGTCACATAATCACTAATCCAATCAAGGATTTATACAACTGTTAGAAACTCTTTCTGAAGTACTTGGAACCATCCATTATCAAGTTAATTTAAAGATTCAAAGAGTTGAAGTGTCTTCAAGACTGACTTATGTTCCTGATGCTGTTTATTAAAGTTCAAAGCCTCATCATATGCCTAATACATTCTAATCCATTGAGTGTGATATGAACAAACAGTAATCCAAAAGTGATACACCTCATATCCAATACGTTAAGTATTCTCAAAGAGATTCAATCCCTTATCAGAAATACATTAGGAGAAGCTTAATCTTAGGGGGAGAACTATAGTGAACTGTGTTAGAACATCAGTTGATCAAGAAGACATGTGACAGAGAAGATCTTCAAGTAAAAGTTTGGCAAGCATCAGTTTAGGGGGAGTATTATTGGTTTCAACAATTGATAAACTAAAGCTTTTCAAACCACAATCAAAGCCAACTGAAGATCTCATTGTACAAGTTCAGAGACCAAGTTGATAAACAGAACAAAATAAACACAAGACAAAGTCAACATCAAAACCACAAGAAAAGTCAAAATTAGGTCATGATGTAATAACATTATAAATAGAACCACTAGTGCTACTTTGTAAAATGTGGTTATTGCAAAGTGTGTGAGTGGCTGGTAGTTCTTAAGTGTGTGTTTTTCATGGTGTAAATCACCACCCAAGGAGAATTTCTCTCCTTTGGGTGGGTTTGATGTTCATCCATCTTTGTATATGTTTCTTCATTGTAATTTGTTATTCAACATCAATGAAATCGTAATATTATACATTACACACACGTCCTTGTTCTTCAATTCACACACTTCCACCCGTCTTTAATTTTGAAATTTCAGATCTGAAAATGCATGAATCCTAAGATCCAGGCTCAACGAATCTAAAATTATTGATTCAGCATAAGACAAATTATGTCATGGTCTTATGATGAAGATCAAGACAGATGGTATGTCATAAGAGATCAGAAAGGCAGGCATGTCTATTCCTCAGTAGACATACTTAATCTTCCTTTGCATGATCTCTTTGACATGAGAATGTTCTATGTTAGTCTGAAGGATCCAGACCTAATGATGAATAAAGGTATACTGAGGAACCTGATGTGGACAATCAAAATTTGAAGAACTTCTCTGTTTTGGTAGCATCAGCCTAGTGGGAGTTTGTAAGATCATTTGAAGATTATGAGGCTGATGCAACTAAAAAGCCAGAACAACCAAGTCTTCCATGGATGCACTAAGAAACAAAGATGAACTAGCTTTGGAAGTCTTACACTCTCAAATGTGTCTAAGTGTAAGATATTCTGAAGCTAACAGTTCAAAAGAAGTTACTTCGGAAGTTTCATACTCAAACAGAAAAAAATATTCTAAGTGTGAAATCTTCCGAAGCCAAAGACCAGTATCTTCCGAAGCCAAAGATGAAATCTTCCAAAGCTTCACAGACAAAGTCTTCCGAAGCTATGAAGACTGATTTCTTCAGAGGACAGAGAAAATATGCTTTCTTTGAATCAACTTTTGATAAAGCTGACACACTTTCCACTGCCTGCTCTGGTGGTTCACCTACTTTACACAAGTTGGTGAAACTTCCCTGCTTTATCAAAAAGAAGGAATGGTCTTTGTCTGTTACTTACCTTACTTGTTCCTGTAGACTTTTTGTAGTAGGAAAAGTCAGTGAGCTATGGCATGTCATAGTCACTAGTCAAAAGGCAATCTGCCTTTTGAGTGTAGATTGATCTTGTTGTCTAGACTAGTCAAATCCCAACTGTCTTTACATGTAAGTGACTGTTGTAGATTGTAGTATAAAAGTGTCTCAAGTCTTTGTAATTTTAATATGCTTCATAACACTTGTTAGAAAACTTGAGATCAATATACAACATCCTTGAAAACTAATCTTGTGTTGATTCTTAGTTTTGTCTCTTTGGAGCATATGTTTTAAGTTACCAGTTCCCTATTTGAATTGTTAAATGATCTACGATCTCTCCTTAGTGTGAAACTAAGTGTTAAGTACCCTTACCCGGTCCTGCAGATGCTATACGGTAGGAAGTGTAGAACGCCTGTATGTTGGGGTGACAACGGGTAGAAGGAGTTAGGGACCATTGAGGTGATCGAGGCTTCGATCGAAAAGTCGGAAAAGATCAAGGCCTTTATGAACGCGGCAAAAGATAGACATAAGTCGTATGCCGATAAGAGACATAAACCGATCGAATTCAAGGTGGGCGATAAAGTTATGTTGAAGGTCTCGCCTTGGAAAGGGATCATCCGATTCAAAAAGCGAGGAAAGTTAAGCCCGAGGTATATAGGGCCTTTTTGAATCATTGCTCAAGTAGGAGAGGTGGCTTACAAGTTAGAGCTACCCGATGAGTTTAGAGAGAGAAAGTAGAAGTTCTTCAAGAAGGTAAGATTTTCTAGTGTTTTCTTCTCGGTTTTCAGTTGGGTTTGAACTTCTGGACCGATCTTTATGGGTTTCTTAGTGTTTGGTTGCTTGTTTTTGTGTGTTTAGGTGCTAGAACTCCAGGTTGCTCTCGGGTTTGAGGAGTTTTCACTCGAAAGCTATTAGAGGTGAGTTCTAGATCTCCTCTTTTACTTGTTTTCTACTTGTTTGGGACTGATGTGTATATCAACTGATGTTTTAATAAACCAAACTATGAATTTTCCATGATATACGATTGTTATGAAGAATGTCTATTTGGAAGACTTCTATGATGTTGTGTAGATGTTTATTATGCTTTAAGTGTGTAATATGATAGATTTATGCTAAGTATATGTTAGAATTATGTTTGGGGATGGAAACTACATATGATGCATTGCAGGTGTGGGTTAAAGTGTCCGCTATGGACACTTAGGATAGTTATAGTGTCCATTGTGGACACTTAGGATAATTAGGAACTGTCCGCTGTAGACAATAGACTGTCCGCTGTAGACCCTTAGAAGGATTTTATGCCGTCCGCTATGGACTTGCATGTCTGCTGTGGACTTTGCATGTCCGCTATGGACACTTGGAGATTTTAGCTATGCGCTGTGAATGCTTAAAACTTTTTATGCTGTCCGCTGCAGACTTTACATTTCCACTGTGGACACTTAGGAAATTTTATGATTGTCCGCTGTGGATTTGTTCATCTGTTGTGGACTTTGTTCATCCACTGTGGATACTTGGAGCTGTGGGCTTTGGTTGTTCACTGTGGACACTTAGGAAATTTTAAGCCGTCCATTATACACTTGTTCATGCGCAGTAGACACTTAGACTTATTCTGATATTTTGGGAAATAGAATTTAGTGTTAAGTCCTGATGTTTTATGGTGGTTTATGCCTGTTGATGTTATGTATGCTTGTGGGGTGTTATTGATGCTCCATATTATGTATTATGATGTGACTTGACATGGTGTTTTATTCTTTTGTAGGTAAGGTAGTATTATAATAAAAGTGAAAGATAAAGATAACGAAAGTGGGACATAATGAATGAATGTAAGTCTTGCAAGCAAATTGAAAGGAAATTCATAACTCATTGAGGGGTTGTTAGCTCAACTGTATGTGGTTTAGCAAATCCATGAGAATGCACACAGGGGGGTCAGTCTTTGTGACTGATCAAGACGTACGAAAATGGGATCCTTGGCGCTTGACCCCAAGACTATAGTTGCTTCGTGCAAAAATGATGGGGTATAGCTTATGACAGGATCTAGATTAAAGTGGAAGATAAAAATGAAAGAAAGTATGAAAATGAACGATTATGAACAATGATGATAAGATAATAATGATTATTATCAAGTTGTACGTTGATGTGTGATCACACATAAAAGTAAAGGATATGTTTATATGAAACCAATGTATTTTATTATCAAAATTAGAACTCACTCTGCAACGCTAACTTTTATATGCGTATCAATTGGCAGGTAATTGCTAATGCTGAGGTGGCGCAGGTATGGTTGCATAAGCTACTGGGAATGATTCAAGTCTGGCATCCCTATTTTTGAGAATGGTAATGTATTAATACAATTTTTGGGTTGTAAATGAAATGATGTGATAATTTGACATGTTTTTATTTATTAATAAAAAGTTATATTTCCGCTGCAAAATGAGGTGTTTTATTTTATTTATGCGATGATTAACCAACTGTAAGCATCTCGGGAACGTTGCCTTACAATAAACTAGTATCTTTATTGGCTTGTTTATATTGGGGTCTATATGTGTCTCATCTTCAATGACATTGGATTTACTAGTTTTGAAGTCTTGGATGTTGGCCTTTGTAAAGCCCCGTTTTCGGGACGCTTACAGATGGTCAATCATTACACATAAAACATAAAACATATATTTAGGCGTACTAAAACAATGCAGCGGAATAATTTAAAATCATTTCATTCATTGCTTTTGCAAAATAATACAACATTCCCAATCATTACAAAATATTGTTTGTTCGCATTACAATGCAAAAACGTCATAATTTAAACAATGGATGCCATCCCAAAAACGCCAAGTAGCTGCCCCGTGCCATCCTCAGCAACATTACCTGCCAACTGGAAAATACATAAAAGTCAGCGTTGCTGAGTGAGTTCTAGTTCTATAAATAAGATACTTTTCTTTCGTTTAATTCGTAAGCGATCATACATCATACGTACAAATAGATAATCTCATTATTATCTTTCATCATCGTCAGCTTACATTCATTCATTCTCTTTCTTATCGTATATTTCATTCGATCATTATTACTTTCACTTCTCTATGCTCCAGGCTAATGCCTCGAGCTATACCCCAAACATCATGCACAAGGCGGGTACTGGACCGAAGTCTATAAATAGACTTCAAACATCATGCCCGAGGCGGGCCCAGCACCGGGGTATCATCATTTGGACCATGCCATGTGCTATACCCCAAACATCATGCACAAGGCGGGTACTGGACCGAAGTCTATAAATAGACTTCAAACATCATGCCCGAGGCGGGCCCAGCACCGGGGTAAGCGACAATGGTCCCGTACGTACGGTCAGTCGCAAAGACTAGACCCCAGTGTGCATCCTTCTGGGGTAGCTAACCCGCACACCGTTGAGCTAACACCCTTCACTGGGTGTGAACCTCCTTACAATGCTTGCAAGACTTTTCTTACTTCCGATCGTTCATTAATTCATGCATTCATTCTTTCTTACCCCACGTTAGTTATCTTCCACTTTCGTTAAGTAATACTTTACATAAGCATATTCATACGTCACACCACGTAAGGTCACGACATAACATAACATGGAATAACATCATCACAACAGCATACAAAGCATGCAAAACGTAAACAAGCACAGTCCCCCATAGTACCTCCTTTCTTAACACTTAAGCTCTACATCCCAAAATCTCAGAAAATTCTTTCTTAAGGAAATGCGGATGAGCAAACAAATGCGGATAAGTAACCAAATGCGGATGGACACCTCAGAAAATATTCTAAGTGTCCAATGAAGTGCGCATGAACCAAATGCGGATAAACTTACCACAAATGCAGATGACTAGAGAAAATGCGTATGAACAAAACAAATGCGGACGAACATATAACGAATGCGGATGAACATACAACAAATGCGGATGAACAAAATAGTTGATGTGTTCATCAAATGCGAATGAAGACTTAACTAATGCGGATGAACAACACTTGTGCAAATATTCAAACTTAATGCGGATGATCAACTTACCTTAAACCGCATCTTACACTATAATCAGTTCCCAATCCTCATTCTTATACATTCATTGCACCGATCTAGCATGCTAAACTCTTAGAACAAGCATACAATCACGTAAACCAAGCAAACGTACAGGCACTAACACACCCACTAGAAGAATAGGGCCAAACTTACAGTACAAAATACTGGTCACATTTGAGAGGTATTAGAGACGTTGAGAAGGGAGAAGTTGTATGCTAAGTTCTCCAAGTGCGTGTTTTGGTTGCGCGAGGTTCAGTTTTTGGGTCACGTGGTGAACCCCGAGGGGATTATGATAGACCCGGCAAAAGTGGAAGCTGTGACGGAATGGAAGTCACCAAGGACGCCATCCGAGATCCGTAGTTTCTTGGGGTTGGCGGGCTATTATAGGAGATTCATCCAAGACTTCTCTAAGATAGCTTCTCCACTGACCAAGTTGACCCGTAAGGATGTGAAGTTTGTTTGGGGTCAAGAGCAAGAGAAGGCTTTCGAAGAGTTGAAGATGAGGTTGACTATGATAGACCCGGCAAAAGTGGAAGCTGTGACGGAATGGAAGTCACCAAGGACGCCATCCGAGATCCGTAGTTTCTTGGGGTTGGCGGGCTATTATAGGAGATTCATCCAAGACTTCTCTAAGATAGCTTCTCCACTGACCAAGTTGACCCGTAAGGATGTGAAGTTTGTTTGGGGTCAAGAGCAAGAGAAGGCTTTCGAAGAGTTGAAGATGAGGTTGACTAAAGCTCCTGTCTTATCATTTCCCGAAGGGAGCGAGGATCTGGTGGTTTATTCAAATGCTTCTTACTCGGGATTGGGTTGCGTACTGATGCAACGAGGAAAGGTTATAGCTTACGCATCCCGACAATTGAAGGTTCATGAGGTTAATTACCCTACTCATGATTTGGAGCTAGCAGCTGTGGTCTTTGCATTAAAAATTTGGAGGCACTACCTGTATGGGAGGAAGTGCACCATTTTCACCGACCACAAGAGCTTGAAGTACTTCTTCGAGTAGAAGGATTTGAGCATGAGGCAAAGAAGATGGTTGGAACTGATAAAGGATTATGATTGTGAAATCCATTACCATCCGGGCAAAGCCAACGTAGTGGCGGATGCCCTTAGCCGAAAGGAGAGGCCTGAACCAATCTGGGTAAAGGCTTACCAACTGATTTTGACCTCCGATGTGATGAAGAAGGTCAAGGAGTTTCAAGATGAGGTGTTGAAGGAAGATTATCTTAACTCTGAAAGGATAAGAGGTCTAGTCGCGGAATTGGGCGAAAACACTCTCGGTGTTAGAACCCGATTCGGACGAATGTGGATTCCCCGTTATGGGGATCTACGTGGGATGATCATGGACTAAGCTCATAAGACTCGATACTCTATTCATCCTGGTGCCACGAAAATGTATCAGGATATGAAGAAAGATAATTGGTGGCCGGGTATGAAGCGTGATGTAGTGGAGTACGTGAGTAAGTGTCTTACTTGCTTGCAAGTGAAGGCAGAGCATCAGAAGCCGTACAGGAAGATCCAACCTTTGGATATACCCGAGTGGAAGTGGGAGCATATCACCATGGAATTTATTACAAAGCTAACGCGTACCGCGAAAGGATATGATGCCATATGGGTGATAGTCGACCGTCTGACGAAGAGTGCTCACTTCCTACAGATCCGTGAGACGTATTCGTATGAGAAGTTAGCGGATCTATTCATCAAAGAGATTGTAACTCATCATGGTTTACCGGTGTCTATTGTTTCTGATCATGACACTCGTTTTAGATCCAAGTTTTGGAAGAGATTTCATGATGCAATGGGGACGAGGTTACACATCAGCATGGCTTATCATCCACAGATGGATGGTTAGTCGGAGAGAGCCATTTAGACACTAGAAGATATGCTTCGAGCATGCGTCATTGATATTGGAGGTAGTTGGGATGACCACTTACCGTTAGCGGAGTTCTCATACAATAATAGTTATCATGCCAGCATTGGTATGACCCCTTATGAGATGCTATACTGTAGGAGATGTAGGACACCCGTTTGTTGGGGTGATATTGGTCAGAAAGAATTGGGAAGTATTGAGGTGATCGAGGCTACGACTGAGAAACTCAAAAAGATCAAAGCCTTTATGAAGACAGCTAAGGATAGACAGAAGTCGTATGCTGACAAGAGACGTAGACCGATTGAGTTCAAGGTGGGAGATAGAGTTATGTTGAAAGTCTCGCCGTGGAAGGGCATCATTTGGTTTAGAAAGCGGGGCAAGTTGAGCCCGAGATACATAGGGCCTTTCCGAATCATTGCTCGAGTTGGAGAGGTGGCCTACAGGTTGGAGTTACCCAATGAGTTAAATGGAATTCACCCTACATTCCATGTATCTCATCTGTGGAAGTGTTTAGCTGACAAAGATATGGTTGTACCACTGGAAAACATTGAAGTTGATGAAAGGCTCAATTATGTGGAGCAACCGGTGGCAATCATTGATCGCAAGGAGAGGAGGTTAAGGAATAAAGTAGTTCCCCTGGTGCATGTACAGTGGAAGCATAGGAAGGGATCTGAGTCTACGTGGGAGACTGAAGAAGAGATAAGGCAGTATTACCCACATCTGTTCAAGGAATAACAGGTTTCGAGGATAAACCTATATAAGGGGGGTGGACTTGTAACACCCAGAAAATTTTAAAAGGCGAGAAAGAATGTATAAACATGTAGAAAAAGGAAGAAACACAATTTAACCCAAATTGAGGGGCTAAATGTGTCAAAAGGACAAAAAGTATAAAAAGTGGGTGTAATAAGGTGATGGCCGCCCACACCTTCCTGCACATTTCACTTCAACCGGATTTTAAAGAGAGAATGTGCAGAGCTCTCGGGTTTTTGAAGAAAGAAGAAGAGGAATTCGAATTCAAGGTAAGAATTCTTGGTTTTAAGTTGTTCTTGGCCGGCCTATGCCTCGGTTGCATGCTTATGTGTGTTTGTTTGTGTTTAGGTTGTGTTTTGTTAGGTTTTAGGTGCGTGAACCCATTGCATTCGGTTTTGAAGGAAGTCTTGCCCGAAAGATTTCATAAGGTGAGTTCTAGATCCCCGGTTTCTATGTTTTAAACCTGTTTTAGGGCTGGAATTGCATGTAACTAACTTTTTAATATGTCCTGTATTTTGTACCGTATGTTTGGCCCTATTCTTTTAGTGGGTGTGTTAGGGCCTGCATGTTTTGCTCGGTTTATGTGGTTGTATGCTTGTTCTAAGTGATTAGCATGCTTGATCGGTGCGATGAATGTATAAGAATGAGGATTGAGAACTGATTATAGTGTAAGATGCGGTTTCAGGTTAGTTGATCATCCGCATTAAGTTTGAATATTTGCACAAGTGTTGTTCATCCGCATTCGTTGTGTGTTCATCCGCATTTGTTGTATGTTCATCCGCATTTGCTTCGGTCATTCGCATTTGGTTCATGTGCACTTTATTGGACGGAATATTTTCTGAAAACTTTCATGCGCTTTATGCATGCGCATTTGCTACAGTGTTCATGCGCATTTCTTTGGGACACTTAGAATATTTTCTGAGGTGTTCATCCGCATTTGGTTGCTCGTCCGCATTTGTTTATTCATCCGCATTTGTCTGTTTATCCATATTATTTTCTCATCCACCTTTCTTTAAGGAGACAGAATTTTCTGAGATTTTGGGTTGTAGAGCTTAAGTGTTAAGAAGGAGGTTTTATGGGGGACTGTGCTTGTTTTTGTTTCGCTTGCTTTGTATGCTGTTGTGATGATGTTATTCCATGTTATGTTCATGTCGTGACCTTACGTGGTGTGACGTATGAATATGCTTATGTAAATTAGTACTTAACGAAAGTGGAAGATAATTAAAGAGAAGTAAGAAACAATGAATGCATGCATTAATGAACGAACGGAAGTAAGAAAAGTCTTGCAAGCACTGTAAGGAGGTTCACACCCAATGAAGGGTGTTAGCTCAACGGTGTGCGGGTTAGCTACCCCAGAAGGATGCACACTAGGGTCTAGTCTTTGTGACTGACCATACGTACGGGACCATTGTCGCTTACCCCGGTGCTGGTGCCCGCCTAGTGCATGATGTTTGAATTCTATTTATAGTCTTCATCCCAGTACCCTCCTTGTGCATGATGTTTGGGGTATAGCACATGGCATTGGTCCAAATGATTATACCCCGGTGCTGGGCCTGCCTCGGGCATGATGTTTGAAGTCTATTTATAGTCTTCGGCCCAGTGCCCGCCTTGTGCATGATGTTTGGGGTATAGCTCGAGGCATTAGCCTGGAGCATAGAGAAGTGAAAGTAATAATGATCGAATGAAATGTACGATAATAAAGAGTATGAATGAATGTAAGTTGATGATGATAAAAGATAATAATGAGATTATCTATTTGTACGTACGATGTATGATCGCTTACGAAAGTAAAGTACGGTTTTAAACGAAAGAAAAGTATTATATTTATAAAACTAGAACTCACTCAGCAACGTTGACTTTTATGTTTTTTCCAGTTGGCAGGTAATGTTGCTGAGGATGGCACGGGGCAGCTACTTGGCGTTTTTGGGATGGCATCAATTGTTTAAATTATGATGTTTTTGCATTGTAATGCGAACAAACAATATTTTGTAACGATTATGAATGTTGTATTATATTGCAAAAGCAATGAATGAAATGATTTTAAGTTATTCCGCTGCATTGTTTTAGTATGCCTAAATATATGTTTTATGTGCAATGATTGACTAGCTGTAAGCGTTCCGAGAATGGGGCCTTACATATAACAACATGAAACAAATACTTCCATAATAGTGGAAGGTACTTCTTCTCAAGAGATGGATATTTGTGATCATATCCCATTCTTTTCGGGCAATCTCTTACCATGTCATCATCGATCTTGACGGGTGCATTTGGTTGATCTTCTAATAGTAACACACTGTTTATAACTTCTGCATTTATAACAATTTGCTTCCCCTTGACAGTTGTTGGTGTACACGGTTCTCCTTGTTCATCTCTCTCGTTGGCTGTCGTTTGCCAAAACTGATCAGTTACATCAGTGTAAATGGTAGGACTAGCAGTGATAGCATGATAAATTCATAAAGTCTTAAGTCCATCAATCATAGATCTGAATAAGGCTTTATCTTCAGGAAATTCTCCAAAGTAGGCCATAGCATTATGGTTCCTATAAAAGACCATAGATCTCGCCATCTGAAAAGTTAAACAAACTTGTATAAGCACACAAGAAAATTTTCACACTTTGAAAAATTTTGAAAAAATTAAACTTCTCACGCGAAAATATCAACTACTCGTGCGAAAACATTAAGTTTTTCAGATTCAACTTTTCGCGTGATAAGATGGGTTTTTGCATGAAACTGAATTTAACCAAAAGTCAACTTCTCGTGTGACAAGTTTGCTTTTCACGCGAGTAGTTATGTGCGAATTTGAAAGTTCTCGCCTCTGTTCATCTGCAACATACTTTTCGTATGCGAAAAGCATGTGATTTTTTAGATATTCAATCAGCCATTTTCAGAGTGTTTTAACCGATAAAACATGTTCATTAGGTGTCGGTTAAGTCATTATTAAGGTTTAAGATGTTTAATTTTGTTCAATTTAACGTGTATTAGTCCTTTAAAGTTCGATCATGAATCAAACACACTTAAATCTAATCACTTTAGCATCCAAATGTGATCACAATGAACACTAATATTGAAGCAAACGAGATTCTAACACTTAGATTTTTTGAAAGAATTTTTCAGGAAGTTTTTTGTGCCGAATAGTGTACGTTTCGCTCAGAGTTCTCGCACACAAGACTTTTCCCATCATGAACTTTTCGCATGCGATAAGTTCAATTTACTTTAAAATTTAAAAATTTTCAACTTTTCAAATTTGTTTATGAAGCCATTTGATTTGTTATGAGAAAGATTATATTTAACTAAGTGTTTACAATTATCCAAGAACCCTTGATTTTTGCAAAATCTTTGTGAAATTTTTTGTAAAATCAAAATAAGTGTAAAAGCAAATTTTAACCTAAAGACAAACTGACATTCTTCTTTATATTTATAAATTTAATGTTTTGGTTATGTTGATTGTCAATATATTATGTCCATTTTAATGTTAGACTTCAATATTTTTACTTGTACACATGTTCTGTGATTTTATAATGTTTAGATTGAGTTATATGAAATCTGTAAATCTTACACTCAAGAATCCTGTAGAACCTTTATCTAGCTTCAAGACACTTTTGAGAATTCAAGTCATCCCAATTTGACTTAAACCTTTTGCCTATGACCAGCATATTCAAAATGAATTTTCTTTATTATAATATCTATTTAGAGCATAACTAGTCTAAGAAACGTTTCTGAACACAGAATATTAACAAGTTTTAGAACTTATTAACTGTCAGTTGAACTTATGTTTTGCCCTCGCAAGACGTTTAAGACTTATATGCTAAGTCAGACTTACATGTACCATCTTTTGATTTTGCCTCCTGTGTCAGAACATATTCTTAAAAAGAAAATATTTATCATATCGTATGTATGTCTATGACATATCTTTTATTATTGTACACATTGGCATCTTTATTCCTATATGGTCTTTTGGCATCTTTTTGCTCTTTTTGATAATATTCATTTTCTTTTTTTGTCTTTTCTTTTCATATCTTTTTCTTCTTTTGTATTTATATATACATATTTCATATTTCTTCCGAAAAACACTGAATCAGATAGTAACTGGCTTGAGTATGACTAGACTGTAAGTCTCAGTCTATTTTAGCTTGGAATCAATGTTACTACAAAACCTTGATGAGTAACCCACTTCAATCATTTTGAGTTTACTTTAAGTGTATCATAAATCGTAGTGCTTTTCGGTCTTGGAAGTCAAGCCTATCAACATATCAAACATAATTCAAGTCAGTTTCTTTTATGCGTTAAGATGTAATGAATTAAAATTAAAAAATGTACTATTATTTCCTATATATCCTTGAAAGTTTTAATTTTCTTAATATGTAAAACAAAATATTTTTGCAAATTTTTTTACTCCCTCTTAGAACAAAAATCTTTTTCGAGACATTTTTAAATTTTCTCCCCCTAAAATTGTGATTATCTGCAAAGAAAATTACAATTTTAACCAAAATGAATGAAAATATTTTTGAAAGGGTTTATGGAAAATTATTAACCAAATAATCATTAAAAAGATAAATCTAGAATGATCAAATGCCTTAGTAAACAAATCAACAATGTTGTCATATGATGAAACTGATTCCAAATGGATAAATTTTCGATCAAAACAGCATGGATAAAGTGCATGTGGATGTCGATGTGTTTCGTCTTTGAATATTGAAGGATTCATCACAATATTTAACACTTCAGTATTGTCACACAAAATTTTAGTGTCATAAAAATTAAGGCCATAATCAAGAAGTTGCTGCTAAATCCAAACAATTTGAGAACAATAACTTGATGCAGCCACATATTCAGCCTCTGTAATGGATGTGGATACCGTCTGCTGTTTCTTGGAATACCAAGAAATTAACCTGTTACTAAGAAATTGGCATCCACTAGTGGTTGATTTTCTGTCCAAGTTACATCCTGTATAATCACTGTCAGTATAAGCATATAAATTGAAATCGGATTTTTAGGATACCAAAGGCCAAGTGTTGGTTGACCCTTGAGATATTTGAAAATCCGTTTGACAGCCTTCATGTGAGATTCATTTGGATTACTTTGATAACATGCACACTGACAAACAGGAAACACGATGTCTGGTCTGCTAGCAGTGAGATACATTAGAGATGCAATCATTGATCGATACAAATGCTAATCAATATCATTTCCTATGAGATCAGATGTTAAAGTAGGAAGAGAAGTCATTGGAGTGGGAGCTGTGTTGGAGTCCTGAAATTTGTATTTGTCTAGGATACTATGAATATTTTTCTTGATGTACCAGTATTCCCTTATCATCTTGTTTAACTTGGATACCTAAGAAAAACAACATTTCTCCAAGTGAATTCATCTCAAATTTCTTCTTCATCACAGCTTCAAATTCCTTGCACAAATAATCATTGGTAGATACAAAAATAATGTTGTCAACACATACTTGAACAAGAATAACATCATCACAAGTCTTCTGTAAGAATAAAGTTTAATCAATAGCACCCCATGTTTAACCATTTGCAAGAAAATGTTCAGTGAGGGTGGCATACCAAGCTCGAGGTGCTTGATGTAAGCCACATAGTGCTTTGTCTAACTTATAAACATATTTCGGATGATCTGGATCTTCAAAACCAGGTGGTTAGCAAACATAATTTTCTTCTTTCATCACACCATACAAGAAAGCAGTTTTGACATCCATTTGATACAATTTAAAATTCTTGTATGAAGCATAAGCTAGAAAACGTATAGCTTCTAGTCTTGCGACAGGAGCGTATAGTTCTTCATAATCAAGACCTTCAATTTGACAGAATCCTTGAACAACAAGTCTGGCCTTGTCACGGACAATAACATCCTTTTCATTTGTTTTGTTCTTAAAAATCCAATTAGAATCAATCAGTAACTTACCCTTTGGTAGTTAACACAGATGCCACACATTGAGCTTCTTGAATTGAATCAGTTCGTCTTACATAGCCTCAACCCAACTGTTTTCTTTTAATGCCATATCAACATTCTTTGGCACAATTTGAGAAATGAAGCATGAGTACAGACACGTATTTATTCTGCTTGATTGACTTCGAGTTCGGACACCGTGTGACAAAGGACCAATGATTGCTTCAGTTGGATGGTTTTTATGAATTCTCAGCTGAGGAATGGTATCTTCAAAAATAACTTCGTCTAAATTAGACATATGACCAACTGTTCTTCAGCATTGTTACCTCCTTCAGGTTGATACATAAATCATCCTTTTGAATATCATCATCAATTGATTAATCTTCAAATGGAACATGAATTGTATCAATCGGACCAATTTGAGTTGAAGAAGAACTCTGATCAGAAACCAAGGGAGCTTGTTCAACAACTAGATCAGAATGAGGTAGATCAAATTCAAAATAGAGTGTGGAACAGCTGTAACATTTGAAGAAGAAGGTATATCTAAAGATTTTCCTATTGCTGGAGATGAGATAGATCTAAGATCATCAGCAAAATATCTTGAATTGATGAAGTCAAAGGTGGATTAGCTGTAGAAACAATAGATGAACGATTAAATGTTTCAAATAGTGAAGCATAGTCATATACACATGAAGGTGTTGTACCTGCATATGTTTTGTTAGATTCGTGCCAATCAATATCAAATGACTCAATTATTTGTTTAGATCTTTTATTATAAACCGGTATGTGACTTTGTTAGCTGAATTTCCAACAAAATAACATTCATAAGCTTTTTCATCAAATTTTGATTTAGAATCAAATGTGTTTAACATAGAACAACAACATCCAAAAGTTTTGAAATATTTGACTTTGGGTTTATCTTTGAAAAATTTTGTATGGAGTCATGTTATTTTGTTTGTTGATTAATACACGATTCTGAAAATAACATGCAGTGTTAACAGCCTTAGCCCAAAAGAATGATGGTAATTTGGCTATTGATAACATTGTTCTTGCAGCTTCAATTAAAGTTATATTATGTCTTTAAGCAACTCCATTTTGTTTTGTAGATTGTGCAGAACTAAATTGTCTTGCTATCCCCATTGAATCACAAAATTCATTCAGTGTGTGATTGCAAAATTTGCTTCCATTATCACTTCGAATGCACTTGATGGTTTTGTCAGTCTGATTCTCCACTAGGGTCATGAATTTTATCAGCAAGTGAGGTGTCTCATCTTTGGTTGCTAAAAAGAAAACCCATGTAATTCTGGAAAAATCATCAGTAATACCAAACAATATGTACGACATCCTAAACTCAAAACATAACTGGACCAAATAAATCCATGTGTAACACTTGTTGAACAGAGTCAACATTGGTATGAGCAACCGGTTTATGAGGAAGTTTGTGTTGTTGGTCTTTTGAACATGACAGACAATGTTCAGTAAGTTGAAATTCTTTCAAAGGTAAGCCTACAAGATGATTTTCTCTAACCAACTTGTTCATTTTTTTAATGCTTACATGGGCAAGGTGACGATGCCATAATCTCTTTTCGAGGCTTTAGATAATAAACACGACGCAGTTACAAATGAGTGTGAACCATTCATGTAAAGTAAATATGTGTCTTTGTCTCTCGGTGTTCTCAGTAAAATCCATTCTTCAGGAATTACAAAGCCAGGTTTCAATATAAGACATTCTTTATCAGTGAAGTGTGTTGAATACTTTGTATCACAAATTTGAGAGACACTTAGCAAATTGTGTTTAAGTTCCTCTACAAAATTGACATCTTTTAAACTTAACACACCATTAGACACTGTACCTTTCTTTGTAATTTTACCACCTTTATCTCTTGCAAATATAACATATCCTTTATTGTAAGCTTGTATGTTGTTTAACAGAGATATATTACCAGTCATGTGCCTTGAACAACCACTGTCAACATGCCAAACACTGTTTATACCTTGCCTTGGTTGTTCCTGCACATATCAATGAATTTATTCATGTTTAAGAACCCAAGCCATGGTTGACTTGAGTAAGTTGTTTTTATTCAAATATGATACAGACTGTAATATCATATCTCTTTTGTCATCAAAAGGACATTGTTCAACAATATCAGGCTTAGATGGTTTTTCTTTAATTTTTCACTTTTGAATTGGTTTAATCAGATGTGTAACCATTTTCTTCAAAATGGTCTGAATTGAAGTAGAAGTGCTGTCATCAATTCGTATAGATTTCACATTTGACTTTTCTTTTTTCAAATCATTACTTTTATTAACAAAAGATTTTGACTGATTTAAATTCCTTTTGAATTTGACATTTAAAAAAGAAATGTTTTCTATTCTTTGAAATTAAATTATGAAGTCTTTGTTTGCTTGTCAATTGATGTTGATGACGACAATTTCTAGCCTTATGATTTGGCTTGCCACACACATTACAACACATTTAATGATACGTATTTGATGCTTGTGTATTTTGCACAAATGTTTATGATAACTTTCACAGTTATCATAGAATCTAGCCTTAGTATTTCTTTAGCCTTACGATTCTTTAACAGTCTCTCTTTTCTTTCTTTCATTATGAATTGTTCGAGATGATTCCGGAACAATTGAGGTATCTGTTCTAGCTTTTTGATTCTTATCAGAAACCGATAAGGCATGGACTGTATAAGGCATGAACTATAGCTTTAGCCTTTTGAGTCGTTGTTACTGGAATGGGACCAGTGCCTTTGATACCTAATCTACAACATCTTGTTTTATAGAATTAGCCATAATAGGAGATTTATTTTTAAAAAAACTAACATCGTTTCTTTAAAAATATGATCTTCATCATCAATGTTGCCTTTTGAAACAAATCTGTTCTTGAAATCAGTTTTCAAGTCAAATACGGATGTTGTGACTTGTTTTCTTTCATTGGCCTTAAAATCTATTTTTGATTTTAGTTTCTTTGCTTTGTTAGATATTTTTGAAATTTCTTTGATGAATTAGATGAAGATTTTTCATTACAATTTTTATTTTCCTGAAAATCTAATTCATCATCACTTTCTCAATCTTCAACCAACCTGTCCTTCTTCAAACTTTCTACAAAAAAATTGTCATGATTGATTTTATTTTAGTTTTTATGAAAGGGTCATAGTCAGTGAAACATTGACTGGAGGTATTAAGTCTGACTTTGAAACGTAATCCATAGGTCTCTTCATCAGGATTGTTAATTGATGAACGCAAACATGTATAATTATGATTATAGGTGGTGTAATTTTAGAATAACCAACACCACATTTTCCAACATTAATTTTATGTGTCATTTGAGACTTGATTATACATTCAACCATGTTTGAGGATAACTCAAATTTGTCAACAATCAATTTAGCTGATAAGAGTTCACTATTAAGTTTATTAATTTCTAAAGATAGTTCATTGTTCCGTGTCGTCAAATCTTTTATGTTACAATCTTTATCATGAAGATTCAATTTTGATTGGTAAATCGATTTGTTTAATCCATCTATCTTTTCTTAAAAAAATTTCTCATCAGTTTTATATTTACGAGCTTGATATTGAAGTTTTTCAACTTCTAAAATCAAGCGTTCGTTGTGAACTCTATATCTTTGTACCTTTTCTAAACATGTACTTGAACAAAGATTAGAAAGTACCTCTTCAAGGCCTTCTTCCTTTTTCTTCTCTCCAAGTATTATATTTACCATGAAGGCTTTCAAAATAACCGTTTCTTTCTTTTATTGTCGGAGTGATCTCAACAGCAATTCACTTTCTTCATAAGCAGATGCCGGACTAAGCTCAACAACATTTTCAGTTTCCTCAATCTTGGCCGGAGTGAACTCAACAGCCTTTACTTTCTTTTCTTCACTCTTCTTCCCTTCATTGATGTTTGATTGAGCTGGAGTAGTCTCAACAGTTTTTCATTAAGCTCCTTATCATCCTGCACTTCTTTAACTTTCACCACTTCAACCCCTTTCTTCTCAACTTGCTCAATTTCAAACTTTTCTGTTTGTTAAACACACCATCTATCAGATCATCAGATACGTACTCAGCTAGTAAATTGTCATCAACATTTTCATCAACGGTTTGAATTTCTGCCAACAAAGCAGTGGAAAGCTTGATATTCAGAATCTCCATCTGATCAGACCAATCGTACTCTACATCCGTCTAAGAAAATAGGGCTTTATTGTTTGATGAACTAGCTTTGTGTCCTTTTGTTTCTAGTTCCACAGTCACCATCTTCTTTCTATTATCTGCCTGATTAGATCTTCCTTCAGTACATTCTCTTGCAAAGTGACCAGGTTTGTCACAGTTATAACATCTCAAGCTTGATTTGTCAAACACAATCTTGTTTAAGTTGTTCAGGCCGAACACTTTTCTCCCAGTTCTTCTTGCAAAGTTCTTAGCATGATACACCACCATAGCCATCTAATACTTAATATCATTCTCTTATATCATCAAGATTGACTTGTTACAAGTCATTAACCGAGATGTTGGGTGCACTGAGTCTTCTAGCAGAGAAAGTTTCATAGTTGTTCATAAATGAGGTGAATAGAGCTAGATGCTCTTCAGCTATCTGAATAGTTTTCCTATCAGGTTGAGAGTTTACAACAAATGCTTGTTGTGAAGGTTGAGTGGATTGACTTTATGGGTAGATCTGGGGTTATGGTTCAGCTTGACTGTAAGGATTCTGATGAGAAGCTTGGAATTGAGGCAGGGATGGATCTTTGACATTTGGATGAGTAGGAGTTGCTGATTGTTGTTGTTGACATAACTAGGAGTAGCAGACATAATAATTTGGATTACTAGCCATCTTAGCATATAATGCTGATGCTTCAGCTCCTATCGTGTTAATGTAGTTAGCAGCTCTCTGCTTGTCATCCATATCATAAGATTTGATGGTGGAGATCAGATCATTTAGGGATAAGTTGAACAAATCCTTGGTTATCTTGATAGTAGTGCAATTGTTGTTCCAGCTGTATTGTAGTGTGTTTAACAACTTCTTGTTCACTGAGATGTTCTCTAGTGTGATTCCTGCACTTTTCATCTTGGTTATCAGCTTCATGAACCTTGACGTATGAGCTTCCAAGGTTTCACTTAGTATATGATTAAACATATTAAACACTTGGTTTATCATGTCTTTCCGGCTTTCTCTCATATCCTTGTTCCCCGTAATCGGCTCCTCCATTGCATCCTATAAATCTTTGGCTTTCCAGTAATCCTTGAACTTCTAGGTGATCTCAGTGGTAAGTGCCATAGTGATGGCAGCATACACCTTATCATCGAGCTACATTTTCTTCATATCCTCCTCATCCCAGAGGTATTCAGGCTTAGGCTTTGTGCTCGCGCCGATCTCATTGTTGAGATTAAGAGTTGTAGTGATGTGCTTCAAATTTGCCATCAAGAAATCTTAATTCAAACTTCTTAAAAAATCTTCAAAGCTAAAGTTCTCACGCCAAAGCTAAAGTTCTCGAGCGAATAGTCTTAAGCAAAACTAATTCGCACAAGTTCTCGCACGAACTTTTTGCGTGGAAACTTTTGTAACTAATTTTCGATAAATATTCAACTTTTTACGTGAAAGGAATCTTTCTGTAATAGATTTTCAACAAACTTTTGTGAAGAACACACTTTTCGCGCGAACAGTAACTTCTTGCGTGCAAATATTAAGTTTTCGCCTGATCAATAACAATCAACTTCGATGATTCCGGCCTCCAATCAACCACCAATTTGATCAAAATTAACTGAATAATCTTTCAATTAGTGATTTTAGGTTCATTTATGATCCAAATTGTCTCTAATTGATTGAATTAAGATCAATTAAGCACATAAACATGTCAAATCTTTAAAAGCATAACATCCCTTAAAATATTCAAAAGTGACCAAATATAGCATAATTCCAGTAGATCTTCAAGGAACTTCAAATCGGATCTCAAGAACACTTCAACAAACACTTATCAATCTTTGATTCAATCGATCTAGAGCATACCAAGCTCTGATACCACTTGTAAGGATCAAAAATATAACAAGATCGATCTCGTGAGGAGAATATGGAATGTAATCGCTCACGTTTATAAGATTGAATAAGTAGAGGACATGATTGAATGAACTTGAACACAAACGTAAATATAATTCAGTGTATTGCTCTCTGATTTGAAACTGTTACAATACGTGCAAATCAGGAAAATGAAAAAACCTTTTTAAGTTACATTACAAAAGATCTATTTATACTAAACTCTAAAGTTCTAGCGCGACTAACAGGTTCTCGCGGGACTTCCATGTTTTTACGCGACTTGATCATTTTCATCTTGATTTGATTTCCCGAGCCTCTAGGTTCAACCCCTACATTGGCAGAACTCGATGATCCAGAAGCACCAGCAGCTGAACCCATATCACCGCCCTGATCATCATCATCCTTTTTGTCTCCATTACCATCCTTCTTATTATCATCACCATCATCACCATCATAATCATCTTCATCATCAATGTCATCTTCCTCATCACAACTAAAATCCACCATCTCCAAATCAACATCTTCATGAACTGGGTTAGCGATAGGTATGTCATGCTTAGGGTCCACAAATGCCTCCCCAGTAAATACTACAAGTTGATCCTCAGTAGCCAAAGTAGGAACAGTGGTAGATGGCTCTTGATCGACATTAGCAGTCTCAGTTGTCCTTTCAGTCATAATAGGATCAACGACATACTCTATAGAAGTAGTAGGATCACTAGCAATTTCAGGACCAACAGATTGTTGTCCACTTGACTCTTCAACTTTCGTGGTTCGTTGCTAAGCAAACGAGAATGGAACATCAGAAGTGAGGTCTCTGATGTTTTGCTCCATGATCTGCATATAACTGAACATAAACTGTTGTTGATGCTCCAGACTCTTGATCCTCTCATCCTTATCTTGATTCAGTGCATGTAAATCGTAGATTTGTTATCTCTTCTCCATCATTTCCCATTCCAGAGTATGTACAGGATGTTCAAGAGTAACAGGTGTAGGTGAACTAGATGAAGTACTAGCACCATGTCTTTATGCAATAGGAGTGTTGGGAAAATCTTCCATTCTAACTGTCTTATTTAGCGGTGGATCTCCTGGTGGTGTGCTCAACACATTATCAGCAGCAGGCATAGCAGATGATGTTACAGTTGTTGATTCTGTAACAACCATGGATGTCGCAAAGTAACCTCACTTGCTGTGACTGGAGTCTTAGATACAGGAATATCAGAATTGATCGACACAGTGTTCATCAGTGCCCGACGCTTACACAACACACATCATCCTCTACCCCTCCCACGTGGACTATCAGAATCAGTACATTTCCTGGCCATCCTCTTCTTTCTCCTCTAGGTAGACGAAGAATCCTTAGGAACAAAATCAGTATCTTTTTCCTTAGTAGTGTGTTTGGTAGGAGTTTCTTGCCCTCTGGATGGTTCTTGTAGTACATACAGGACATTCCCGATCTGATCACTATCAGTCTCACTATCACTATATGTGAACCATTTGTTCACCTCATCTTTAGCTAACATCCTAGCTCCTTATGAGCTTTCTGGAACATCTTTATGAGTACTCGAAGATGGATCAGCTTGATCAGCTTGGTAAGCTTTTGTCTCTTGTTGTTGAACATGTGCTTGATATCCTTCAACAAATCTGTTGAGCTTGGAAAAGTGAGTACCATCCCAGGCATTACCATGAGCTCCCATCAAATAGGTGAATATGTCTTTCTTCATCACCATAACAACATAGGTGGATGAATCAGACACTGCTAGCTATGGGTGAGCATATTTCACTATCATCTGTATAAATCTGGGGTACATGATAAACTACTTCCTCACAGCAGCAATCATGTTCCTCTGCATCTTAGAAAAATAGCCTTGGATATGCTGTAAGGTAAATCATCGACAAGTGATACCAGTAGGGATCCGAATATAGCACTTAGGCTATCCATCCCAGCCTTTAGGTTGCTCAGACAGTGAATCACCACATGAAATAAATACCTCCAGAATAGAGGTAAGTATTTCTTCTCCAGTGACGGATACTGTGATCATAACCCATCCTTTAGAGACAGTCTCTCGCTATGTCATCATCAATCTTAACTGGCATATTTGGCAGATCTTCCAACAGTAATACAGTTTGATAACTTTTGTTGTAATAACAACCCTCTTCCCCTTAATCATAGCGGAAATACAGGGTTCTCCCTGAGCATCTCTCTAATTAGCTGCAGTAATCCAGAACCAATCAACCACATCAGTGTTGATAGTGGGATTAGCTATAATAACATAGTGTCAATCAGAGATCTGAATAATGCCTTATTATCAGAATCATCTCCAAGAAAAGCAACAACATTATGGTTTTTACTAAAAACCATTTGTCGAGCCATCTGAAAAATTATTATAGACAAAGAATGATTAGTTACTCATACACAGTAATTCTTTAACTTATTTGAAATTGAAGTTTTGTACTTTCCACATAACTATAACTATTTGCATGCGAATAGTTAGTTTTCCAAGACTAACTTTTCGTGCGACAAGAATACTAATCGCATGAAACAAAGTTTGACCACTGGTCAACTGTTAGCGCGACAAGTCAAAAAGTCAAGCAAAAAGTTCTAAGCAGTTTGAAAAACTTATCGCGTCTGTTCATGTTCTGACAGCTTTTCGCACGCGACAAGTATCTACATTTAGATTTCTTCAAGTTAAACAATTTCAGGTTGATTTAACCATTAATACATGTTTAACAAAAGTCGATTAGGTCAATTTTAAGGTTTCAAATGGTTAATTACGTTCAATTTTATGTTTACTCATCCTTATTCAGTCGGGTATAGTTCAAACACTCATAAACACAATCTAAATTGAATAACGAACCTTATAATTCCTAAATCAATCAATGTGCTACCACAATGAATGCATATATCAATGATAAAGAGTTTAACACTTGGTAAATTTTGAGAGTGTGAAAATCAGTTGTGCGATGCAAATAGTTCACTATTCGCACAAATGTTGTTTTATAGCCCTCTGACTTAATCAGAACTTCGCACACTCAGACTTTTCGCATCCCTTGGACTTCTCGCACGCGAGAAGTTCAATTTGTTTTAAAAAAATTTGAACTTTTTAACCCCTTTTTCTTTTCTTTTTCTTTAATATCTTTTTTTTTATTTTCAACTTTGTTTATTTTGTTTTAGCTTGAGATTTATTATGATCAAACACATGTTTAACTAAGTATTAACAATTAACCAAAAACCTTCAATTTTGTAAGACTTTTGGTAAATAAAATAACTGTAAACAAACATGAAGTTTAACAAAACTAAAACTAAAACTTAAAACAAATTGACATTCATATTTATACTTAAAGCTAAAAATATTTTTGATAAGTTTTTCAATAATAGGATCATATTTCTATGAAATTGATTATTAGCATCGTCCAGTTTTATTTTGGTATAAGACTGGTTACGCTGATATATGTTGTATCCATTTTATCTTGGACTTCAATCTTTACTTGGACACATATGCTGTGATATTTATCATGTTTTGATTAAGTTATATGAATTCAATGCATCCTACAATCAAAAATCCTATAGAACCCTTATCCAGCTTCAAAACACTTTTGAGATTTCAAATCACCCCAATTTGACTTAAACTTTTTACCTCTGATCAACATTTCCAGGATTATTTTTCACTATAATAATATCTATTTAGAGCATAAATAGCCTGAGAAACATTACTGAACACAAAATATTAATAAGTTTTAAGACTTATTAACAGCCAGTCGGACATATGTTTTGCCCTTGCAAGACGTTTAGGACTTACATGCCAATTTAGACTTACATGTCCTATCTTTGATTTTACCTCCTGTGTCAGAACATATTCAGAAAAGAAAAATATTTATCATATACTATGTATGTCTATGACATATCTTTTATTATTGTGCGCTTTGGCATCTTTTATTCCTATATGGCCTTTTTGATTATTTTTTCTTTTCTTTTTTTCTTTCATACCTTTTTCATCTTTTGAAACTTATATGTATATATATGGTGCTTTTGAAAGATAGTGAATCAAAAAGTAACTGGCTTGAGTATGACTAGACAGTAACTCTCAGTCTGTTTTAGCATGGAATCAGTGTTACCACAAAACGTTAATGAGTAATCCACTTCAGTCATAGAAAATTTTCTTTCAGTGCATCACAGATCATAGTCCTATTCAATCATGAAAGTCAAGCCTATAAACATATCAAAAATAATCCATGTAAGTTTCTTTTAAGCCTTAGTATGTAATATATCAAAATCAAGAAATGTAATATCATTTTCTATGTAACCTTGAAAACTTTAGTTTTCTATATTTTTAAAACAAAATCTTTTTGTAAGTTTTCTTCAATCTTTAATCCCCCTAAGAACAAAATCTTTTTGAGACATTTTCATATATCTCCCCCAAAAATTATGATTATCTAGAAACAAGACTACAATTTTAACTAAAGTGAATAAAAAAAATGTTTTTGAAAGGGTGTAAGGTTATTTGTTAATAAAAGTTAATCATTTGACTTGTTCCAGATGAATAAGCTTTCGATTAAAACAAATCAGTAATGTTGTTATCTGATTTGACTTGTTCCAGATGAATAAGCTTTCGATTAAAACAATCACCGTAAAATGCATTCGGATGTCGATGTGTTTTGTTTTGGAATGTTGGATAGGATTCTTCACTATGTTCAACACTGCAGTATTGTCACACCAAATCTTGTTGTTATAAATGTTAAGACCATAATCAAGAAGTTGTTATTGAATCCAAATGATCTGAGAACAACAGCCTAATGCAGCCACATATTCAGCTTTTATAGTGGATGTGGATACTTTCTGTTGTTTCTTGTATTGCCAAGAAACCAATCTGTCACACCCTCAAAATCCGCGTGCGGGTTTTTACCGCGAGGCGCGTGACATACCAGGATCTCAGTCATTAGTTACCAAGAACGACTCTATATGATTAATAAACAAAACCAAAGTTAACGTTTAAAATGCTGCGGAAGCGTTTTTAAAACCAGAAAACCCAAATCAAGTAGTATGTAAAGAAAATGCGCAAAACATACGCGCCCCAAACACAATTGTTTAATATGAAAACAATCCCAAATTGTAAACAAACAAATGTAGACAACTTAACGATGCTGGTGTGCGTGCTCCTAGGCAACTGGCAACCTTAACCTGAGAATAGCATACTAAACAAGTCAACACATGGTTTGTGAGTTCAAGAGTTTGCGTTAAAATATAAACCAATCAACATTTTCCAGAGCATAAGTAGTGTATTGCAATAGATAGCTAGTCTATTAACATAAAAATATTAATCATAGTGATTTCGCGATCGAAGCTGACTGTGTTACGTTTGTTGCCTCCCGTCACGACTTACCGGTCGTGACGAATATGTGTTAGGACAAAATTGCACCCGTTTGACCTCGAGTCGCACAGGTGGGGCTCGTCAGACCCAGTAGTACTACCCAAAATTTCCCCGCTATTCAATATTAACAATCCGAAAGTGTGAGGACTTTCCATGGTAAACAGCACTATATCAATATTATACACACTCATATTTAAAAGCGTTTGTGATCAACAGTATGCTATCTCCCCCAAAGAGATTATGTAAAATAAGTGGGGCAAGAACTCACCTGATGTGCGCAAGAATTTACTTAGAGCTTAACTTGAAAGAAAGAGGGAATGACAACCTTCAAAGGTCACCTAGAACACATGAGTACATAAGTACGTGTACACAGAATCAACATGAAACCCTAAGTGTTCTACAAACCAAGAGACTCAAGGTTTAAGAAAGACAAGACACATTTGACCCAGTTGACCCGTTTGACCCGTTGGTGACATTATAGGTGACAACTCGTTAACACTAACACAACAGCATATCATACATGATCAACATACAACCCAACAATAGTCCTAACATACCCATATGACCCATTACCATGAATTCCCACAAACAGGCCAAATCAGATAACTATCCAACTAAACATTCATACAACACAAACAACACATTTAGTTACCTTAGAAATCATCCATGAATACACTAGCATGATCCTAATATCCCAAACATGCTCAAATCATCCAATTCAAGGATTTGCACAATTAAAGTTTCCCTTTTGGGAAAGTTCATCCCAAATTCATCAAACTCACACTACATTCATGAATTCATCAATTATATACCAATTCAAGTCTATGACAACATCTAAACATGATCAACAACACCTAATTATCATGACTCATCAACATTCAACACCAAAAGTTACTATCTTTAGTAAGGTATGAACTACAACATGCATTCTTGAATTTCTAGCATTCAAATCAACAATCTAACATCCAATTATCATCACAAACACATCAACAACATCAATTCATCATCCAAGCATCAATTCATGCAAAATAAAGTTACTATTCTTAGTAACCTATGAACCATCAATCAAAATCGAAGCTTTCTTGAAAAATCGACGTTAACCAATATGCATACAACCTAACTAGCATCATTACAACATCAAACAACCAACATTCAACATCCAATTTGATCCAAAATCGCCTCAAACTCACGGCCAAGATGATCATATGAATAACAATCAAAATCCAAACTTTCTTGCATAATCAACGTTAACTAACATGTATTCAATCTAATCAACATAGTAACATCCACAAACATTAAAGAATTCGACATCCAACCATCACATTCGAACCATAACCCTCGGCCACATCAAAATACGTGAGAAGAGCGCAAAACTAACCTTTAAATCGTGTGTTGGGCGAGGTTTGATGCTTGCTACACGTTTGAACCACTTGGAACTAATCAAGATCGATGTTTATTGCTTGGTTTAGGTCGAATTTCGCAAAGGGAGAGGGGAAGAATGCAGGTCGCGGCCGATGGGGTGGGATTAGGGTTGGGTTTTTACATTTTGTAACTTGTTTTCTTTCACAATTACACTTTACACCTTGTAATTTGTATTTTTAATCAAATAAATCTTTTAAATACTTCTTAAGAGAGTTTTTAACCAAAATAATAAACATATGAACTAATAATAACAATTATATGTATTATCTTTACAAGTCACACAATACACGAATTAAATACACACGTTTCCACGTTACGCGATAAAATTACAGTTAACATTTAAATCACATAAGCATAACTTAATAACCACCTTGTTAACTTTATTATCATCAATTTAACATTACTGATTATTGTTAAGTCACCAACGTTCAACGACAACTAGTGTGTGCTCCCGACACGTGTATGCAAGACTTAACGGAACAAACGGAGTTTGGTAACGGAAATTACCGGATGTCACACAATCTATTTCCAAGAAATTGACATCCACCTGTTGTTGATTTCCTGTCCAAATTACATGCTGCATAATCACTATCAGTATAAGCATAAATGTCACACCTTCAAAATCCACCGGCGGTGTTCTACCGCGAGACGCGCGCACAAACCAGGATCTCAGACGCAGTTTATATCAAACGACAATATATGCATTTTAAAATAAGCATTTGACCTTAAATCAGAGTAAACATAGTTTTTAATGTAATCAATGCAGAAGCGTAAACGTTTGTTAAACCATAGGTAATAAATGCGCAAAACAAGGCGCCCAATGAAAAAATAGTAAATGTAAATGAATTTGTTTTCAAATAGTATAGATGATGCATGAACTCCAGATCTACAACCCTAGCCTTAAGCATGCCAACGACCTGAGAAGACATGCTAAAGTGTGTCAACACAAGGTTGGTGAGTTCATAGGTTTAAAACAGTAAATATGTTTGAGTGTTTGCTTGGTAAAAGTAAACAAAGTTATACCACAGGTAGCTAGCCTATATATCAAGTTACTTAGCGTTTCAAACCGAAGCTGACTGTTTGTGAGTTGTCTTGCCTTCCGCTATGTCTTATCACAGAACAATGGCAAGTGTCTAGGTCAATTAAACACCCTTTGACCTCCAGTCGAGTTAGCGTGACTACGCGGGTGGGGTTTGTCAAACCCAATAATACTACCCAAAATTACCTCGCTATACCATTATCAATGGTTCGAGTGTGTAAGGACTTACGTGATAATGTTTGCATTACAGTAACAAGTGATATACCAATAATACCAAAACCAGATAAAAATAGTTTGCATGCTTCTCCCCCAAAAAGAAAAGTAAGTAAAAGGGGGCCGTGAAGACTCACCTTAAATGCGTAGGGAAAACATGAAGCATAAAAGCCAAAAGCTAATTGTTACCTAACAAATGTATGTCCATAAGTGTGTGTACATAATGGTCAAGATGAACCCCATTGTATCCAAACAATGAAACTGTTAGCATGTTCGAGAAATGTTTGACAAGTTTACTGTTTTTACCGAAGTTGACTTTTTTTACCAAAGTTGACTTTTGTTTACCAAAGTTGACCGGACTAACCCGACGACCCGTTGGTGACTCAAGTAAGTGAAAACATGTTTAGCCATTCTCAAATAGCTCAAATAACGATTCACATAAAGTTTCATGTCGAAAATCTATTTTTGGAAAGTTTCTATTTTTGGAAAGTATGACATCGTTACACATGTGCAATCCGTTTAAAGATTATGAATCATATCACCGAAAACATATCAATTATACATGTAGCATATCCAACAATAATCATCCATAACATGTTAACATAACCTATATTCTTCATCATGGCCAAAGTTTCCTAATTTAAAACATAAGATCACAAGTTGCACAAATTTTATCAAAATCTCCTAACATGTTCATATGATCATTTCAACATCAATCATATAACCATACATCTTATACACATATCATACTCATCATACAACACACCAGGATACAAAATTTCATTACAAGTAAGTCGCAGGTTTTGATCAAAACGACACAATTTCACAAAACCAATCCATACAAACATCATTAAATTGAATACTAACACATAATCAATCATCAATTTCAAGGTTTGATTTGTGTTTGGATATCTAGGGTTCATGTTCATAATGATAATCAAAGGATATGAAATCTAACATAAAACTTACTTGTATGATCCTAGATGCAAGCTAACACTTTTTTGATGCAAGAACAATCCATAATCATCATCCATTGCAAGGAAGAATCAATGTGTGTATGTGTTCGTATGTGTGTGTGTTTAAAAATAGGGAGTAGGGCAAGGGGAGGGGGCGGCCGCAAATGGGGGAATTAGGGTTAGGGTTGTGTTGTAATCTTTTATTATTATTTTACAAGAAAGGCCCCCGTCTTTTATAAAATCATTTTAACGTTACGCAATTGAACTTTTTCTCCACCGAAACCACCAAATGTTCACATAATATTCAAAAATGATAATAACATGAAATAATATTATTTTTCTAATTCAAAGGAATTTTTATAATAATTATGCTTTAAAAGCCGAAAATGCGCAAACACTTGTAAATGGTAGAAAAGTCACAATTTTCACAATCAGGCTACATAATAATCACATAATCATATAACAAATAATTTCACACCAATTATGATTGATTGAAAATGATTTTGACAAATCACCAACGTTCGGGGACAGAAGCGTGTGCGATTCGGCAATTCACCGAATATCGTTACATGAAAGGTTCGTAAATGTTTGTGCAATAAATGACGCATTTAAGTAACAACATTAAATGCATGAATGTATGATTGAAAAACCATGCTTATGATGATAGGAAAGTGATCTGGTATGCGGGTGTCACAATATAAATTGAAACTGAAATTTTTACGATACCAAAGTCACGTTTGGTTGGCCCTTGAGATATTTAAAAATCCGCTTGACAACTTTCATGTGTGACTACTTTGGATTACTTTGATATTGTGCACACTGATGAACAGGAAACATGATGTCTGACCTGCTGGCAGTGAGATACATCAGAGATGAAATCATTGATCTATAAAATGTTGATCAACATCTTCACTCATGAGATCAGGAGTTAAAGAAGGACGAGAAGAGATCAAAGTTGGTGCAATCTTGGAGTCTTGAAACCTATATTTCTCCAGAATACTATGAACAATTTCTCTTGATGTATCAGTAGACCGTAGTCATCTTGTTTAACTTGTATACCCAAGAAAAATGACATTTCTTCAAGAGAGCTCATTTGAAATTTCATCTTCATCACAGCTTCAAATTCTTTGCACAAATCTTCATTGGTAGATCCAAAAATAATGTCATCAACATATACTTGGACAAGAATGAGATCATCACTAGTCTTAAGAATAAGTTTGATCAATAGCATCCGTGTATAAACCATTTGCAAGCAAATGTTCATTGTGGGTGGCATACCAAGAACGAGGTGCTTGATATAAGTCATAGAGTGCTTTTGCTACTTATAAACATAGTCAGGATGATCTGCATTTCAAAACTAGGTGGTTGACAAACATAAGTTTCCTCTTTCATTTTGCCATACAAAAATGCAGTTTTGACATCCATCTGATAGACCGTGAACTTCTTTTATAAAGCATAAGCCCGAAAGATACGCATAGTTTTAAGTCTTGCAACTGGAGCATGTACCTCTTCATAATCAAGACTTTCACTTGTTAGAATCCTTGAACAACAAGTCTGGCCTTATGCGAATAATCACATCATTTTCATCCATTTGTTTCTAAATATCGATTTAGTTCCAATCAACAGTTTACCCTTTGGAAGTTCACACAGATGCCAAACATTTAGCTTCTTGAATTGCATTAGCTCGTCTTGCATAGCCTCAACCCAAGTGTTTTCTTTAATGCCATTTCAATGTTCTTTGGCACAGTTTGAGAAATGAAGCATGAATACAAGCATGTATTTATAGCTCCAGATTAACTTCGAGTTGGGACACTTTATGATAATGGACCAATGATTGCTTCAATTGGATGGCCTTTATGAATTCTTAAGTGAGGAATGGTGTCTTTAGAAATAACTTCATCTAAATTAGACATATGACCACTAGTTCTGCAACAGTTTTTCGCCTGCAGGTTGATACATAATATCTTCCTCTTGATCAATATCATTCTTACAGATAAATCTTCAATTGGAACTTGAATGGTATCAATCTGATCATTTTAAGTAGAAGAGGATCTCTGATCAGAAACCTGTGGATCTTGTCAATGACTGGATCTGAATGAGCCAATTCAGATTTAGAATCAGGTTGCTGAACAGCTGAGACATTTGAAGAAAAAGGTATGTCTGAAGATCTTCTTGAAGCTGAAGATAACATAGGTCCAACATTATCAGAAAAAATGTCTTGAATGGATGATGACAGCGGTGGAACAACTATAGATATAATAGAAGATCGATTAAAAGTTTCAAATAAAAAAACATAATTGTATACCTGTGAAGGAGCAGAACCTGCATCTGTTTATTAGATTCATGCCAATCTATATCAATGACTCATTATCTATTTAGATCTTTTATTATAAACCATGTATGCAACTTTATTGGCTGAATATCCAAAAAAATACCGTCAACAACTTTTTCATCAATTTTGATTTAAAATCAGATGTATATAACAATGTACAAGAACATCCAGATGTTTTAAAATATTTGACTTGGGTTTATGTTTGAAAAATATTTCATAAGAAGTCATGTTTTGTTGTTTGTGATTAAAACATGATTTTGACATAACATGCAGTGTTAAGAGCTTCTGCCCAAAAGAAAGATGGTAATTTGGCTGCTGATAACATTGTTCTGGCTACTTCAATTAAAGTTTTGTTACGTCTTTCAACAACTCGATTTTGTTGTGGAGTTCCTGCAAACTAAATTGTCTTGCTAGGCCCTTAGAATCACAAAAATCATTCTGAGTATGATTGTAGAATTTTGTTCCATTATCACTTTGAATGCACTTGATGTTTTGTCAGTCTGATTCTTTACTAGGGTCATGAACTTTATCAGCAAATGGATGTCTCATCCTTAGTTGCTTAAAAAAACCCATGTAATCTGGAAAAATCATCAATAATAACCAAACACATTCACAACGTCCCAAACACAAAGCGCAATGGGACCAAATAATCCATGTGTAACAGTTGAAGGATGGATTCAATTTTGGTATGAGCACAGGTTTATGTGGAATTTTATATTGTTTGCTTTTGAAACATGACAGATAATGTTAGTATTTGCAATTCTTTAAATGGTAAGACCATAACATGATTTCCTCTAATCAACTTGTTTCATATTTTTATGTTTACAGGCCAAGATGGCTATACCATAACATTGAATCACTTTCGAGGCTTCAATCATAAAACAAGACGTAGTTACAAATGAATGTGAACA
>JACCIY010001356.1:0-47069 GCA_025506505.1 Flaveria sonorensis
TCATCGGAGAAAGGATTTGTGTCAAAATGGAGAAATTCAGATTTGATATAGTTAACCATGTGGAGAATCTCAAAGTATAACTACTACTGAGTGTCAGTCAGATGTGTGATAAAAGGGCATGTTGCACTTTTCACAAGCCAGAACTGCCGGATTTGTCTTCCAAAGTTCTGAGGCTGATTGACAAGGTATTGGATGAACATACTCTCCTAAAGGCCAACAGGATAGGAAGAGTATATGCCTTGGATTTTCAAAGAAGATTGATTTAAAAGGTCATCCTTGCCTGTTCTCCAAGGCCTCTCCTCAGGAATCTAAACTGTGGCATAGAAGGCTGGGTCATGTTAATCTCAAAAAACTGAATAAGCTGATCCCAATAGTGGTGAGAGGTCTACCAATAAGGAGTTTCCACTGTGATGAACCTGCACTACTTGTTTAAAGGAAAACAAAACAAGTTTCATTCCTCCTATAGAAGAACCAAAGTCCACTGCCTGCTTGCAATTACTGCACATGGATCTCTTTGGTCCTGTGAGAGTAATGAGCATGGCAAAGAAGAAATACTATCTGGTAATGTGGATGATTACTCCAGATTTGTATGGACCCTCTTCTTGCATTCAAAGGATGAGGCTGCTCAGACAATTATTAACTTTGTGTTGTATGTTGAGAAGCAGTATTCCCTATCATTCAAGTGTATAGAAGTAGGTGATAATGGAACTGAATTTAGAAACCATACACTTGATGATTTTCTACTTTCACAAGGAATCAAGAGGCAGTATAGCATCCCCAGGACTCCAGAACAAATGGAGTATGGAGAGAAAGAACAGGACCCTAATTGAAGCTGCAAGGTCCATGTTGGCTGACTCTGGTTTGCCACTGACCTTTTGGGCTGAAGCTGTCAACACAGCATGCTATGGGCAAAAATAGAGCTTTAGTGAATCAGAGGTTGATGAAGACTCCTTATGAAGTTCTACATCATTTGGCTCCTCTAAATTTCATTCTTCAGCATGTGGGTGTCCTTGTTACATTCTCAACACAAAGGTCACTCCAAAAGTTTGATTCTAAGGTGGATGCAGGGTATTTTGTTGGGTATTCATCCACTTGCAAGGCTTACAGAGTGTTCAACGCAGAACAAAGATGGTTGAAGAAACCTTGCATGTGAAGTTTCAATGAATCTCCTAAGGACAAAATCCCACAAAACCCTTGGAGTTGTTTGATCTGGACATACTGGCATATGTTCCTTACAGCCTCCAGCTGTTGCAGATCATGTGAATTCATCACCTTCTGCTAGTCATCCAGTCTGGCCATCTGGTGTACTGATTGATGAATCCCAGTACTCACCTATTCAAGTTTAGTGATCAACTGCCTGAGTCTACTAAACTTGATGTTCCTGTAGCTTCAGTAGCAACCATCCACAACAAATGCTGATGAGATTTCTGAATCCTCTACTTCATTTGACTTGCCATCTAATACTTGTTTCAAGAATCTGGATCAACATCTTGTGCTGCTGAGCGTGCTACAAACACTTTGCACAGATCTCATAGTGTACCAAGAGCTGAAGAATCACCCAATGTCTTAAATCATTGGTGATATCAATGCTGGTGTCTCAACTAGAAGTCAGTGTCCAACTTCTGCTTCTATGCTTCTTCATCAGTCAGCAAGAGCCAAAGAACTATCATATTGCATTAAGAGACAATGGATGGTTGATGCCATCAGCTTGAGCTTCTTCAGTTCCAAAAGCAGCAAGTGTGGGAACTGGTTTCCTCTACCCCCAGGTAAGTAATGCAATAGGCACTAAATGGGTGTTTAGGAATAAAACAGATGAAAATGGGCAAATTGTCAAGAACAAGGCCAGACTGGTTTGTCCAGGGGTTTTCACAAGAAGAAGGTATTGATTATGATGAAACCTTTGCCCCTGTAGCCAGACTGGAGGCAATTAGATTGTTCTTAGCCTATGCTGCATTCCACAATCTTAAAGTTTTTCAAATGGATGTCAAAAGTGCATTTTTATATGGTAAAATAAAAGAGAGGTTTTATGTGTGTCACCACCAGGTTTTGAGGATAATAAACATCCTGATTGGGTGTATAAACTTGATAAGGCTCTTTATGGGTTGAAACAAGCTCCTAGAGCCTGGTATGAAACACTGTCAAATTTTCTTCTTCAGAATAATTTCACTAGAGGCTCCATAGATAAAACTTTGTTCATTAGAAAGTGGGTCAGCATAAGCTCCTTGTTCAAATTTATGTTTGATATTATTTTTGCATCCTCTGATCCACAGTTGTGTGATGCATTTACAAAGTTGATGCAACAAAAATTCGAAATGAGTGCCATGGGAGAATTACAGTTCTTTCTAGGTTTGCAAATCAAACAAAAGGCTGATGGAACTTTCATTCATCAGTCAAAATACACAAAGAGTCTTTTGGAAAAGTTTGATTTACAAAACTGTAAGCCCTGTTCTACTCCCATGTGCAGCACCACACAACTGGATGCAGATCAGAAAGGTAAAGCTGTTGATGAAACACTTTACAGATGTATGATTGGGTCCTTGATGTACTTAACAGCTTCTAGACCAGATATTATGTTTGCAACTTGTGTTTGTGCTAGATTTCAGGCTGCTCCTAAAGAGTCTCATTTGATTGCAGTCAAGAGGATCTTTAGATATCTGCAAGGTACTCAATCTCTAGGTCTTTGGTATTCCACTGGGCACTCTTGCAAATTAGTTGCTTTTTCTGATAGTGACTATGCAGGGTGGTAAATTAACTAGAAAATCAACTTCTGGTGGATGTCAATTCCTAGGCAACTGTTTGGTTTCTTGGCAGAGTAAGAAACAACATCTGTTGCTACATCCACTGCTGAAGCCGAGTACATTGCTGCTGCAAGTTGTACATCTCAGGTACTCTGGCTTCAGAATCAATTGGATTATGGCATTACAGAGACTAAGACTCCATTACTAATGGATAGTGCTTCAGCTCTTTGTATTGTCAAGAATCCAGTCCAGCACTCTAGGACCAAACATATTGAGATCAGACACCATTTTATTAGGGATTGTTTTGAAAAAGGTCTGATTGATCCAAAGTTTGTTCCTAGTGCTGATGAGCTTGCAGACATATTTACTAAGCCTTTGGACAGTTCAACTTTCCAAAACCTAGTGTTAAGGCTTGGTATGCTGCAGCTAGAATAAGTGACAACTACTGATGATCTCAGTCAACAAGTACTGATGAGCATTCGTATACTATTGTCACAAATAAGTACTGATAAGTTCTTTTATCCTCAGTAGTTTTCATAACTACTGAAGACTAAATTACTTAAAAGTACTGAAGTACTCTATCTGTTGAAAAGAACTGATGTGGTTACAACTACTGATGTAGTTACAACTACTGATGTCAGTATAACAGATAAGTACTGATGACCAATGAAACGTCTGAAAATCAGACAAAAAGTCTGATAAGTGTTGAGGTCAGAATGAAACAGCTGATGAGCTAAGAATTGACGACAACAGCTGATGAGAAACTTTTCTCTTCAGTTGTTTCTACAACTGCTGTTTCACTTCATACAACTGAAGCCAAAACCATGTCTTCAGTAGTTTTACAACTACTGATGACTAACACCAAATCTTCAGTTGTTTACAACACCTGAAGCCAAAACCATGTCTTCAGTAGTTTCACAACTACTGATGACTAATACCAAGTCTTCAGTTGTTACAACTTCTGAAAGTTAAAACCAGGTCTTCAGTTGTTTTCAAACAACTGATGACAGCACCAACACTTTCAGTCGTTTTATATCAGCCTTTTCTTACCCTATAATACCTAAATCTACTATTTCAAACGTTTCATTAGCCGTTTTATGTCCTTCACTCTCTCAACAATGGCGACCATGAAACTCAAACCCAGACACAACTGTGTTGCCTACCTCTCGAATCGGCCTTTTGGAACAAATTTGATAATGCCATCGATCTTATGGTAGATTCCCAGTACCGAACCGCTTTTCTTCTGAATCCTACCATATACCCCGATTCCCTAAGCCAATTCTGGACCAACGTCTCTGTGCAAACTGGTGAGAATGATAGCCAAATCACTCTCCAGTCGTTGGTTAACCAGAAACAGGTGGTCATCACTCCAGACATCATTCGACAAACCCTAAATCTACATGATGCCACCTGTGTCACAGAATACCCGAAAGGCACAACTGATATGTCTTTCATCAATAACGGGTATGAAGGAGACTTAAGTGCTACCACCATTCTGAAGAAGCACTTCCATGATGCTGAACGTCTTATATTCCACATGGTGAATGTCTGCCTTGCATCAAAAACCCTCATGGGATCAGATGTCCTCCCGATGGCAACAGTATTATACTCTATCTTTGAACGACAAAATCTAAATTTTTGAGATAGTTTCATGGAACTAAAGGATCTGGCTTTGAAACCTGTGGCAAACAGATGGATATTATATCCCAGGTTTCTCATGGCCATAATTTTAAATCAGCTAAAATCAGACGGCCTTGTTGGCCTTGGAGTCCCTGCTCCGGCTGTATTGCCTGAAGTATACTCCAGGCACAACTCTGACCCTACACTGAAAGGGGCTGCCCGCTGCTAAAACCCAAGCAGCGGAACCCCAGCCTCCACTTCCAGATCCAAAGTCCCCACCAAACCCACACCAAAAGCCCAAAAGGCTACTCAGGGAGATGAGTCCCCTGAGGATGCCCCTGTACCACCAATACAGGAAACACTTACTGGTTCTAACCCCCCAGTAGTGTCAAAGACTCCACCAGCCCTAGCCGCTCAGGCATCCTCTCAACAGGATCCTGATGCAACCATAATTGGGGATACCACAATGCTGGAACCTATCTCAATTGAGAAGGTTACCATTGAAGAGCACCAGTCACCCCGGGTGCAATCTGCTTCAACCTATCTCCAAATGCAACCCGCCCCTCAAAGCCCAACCATTATAGTTGCACAAGTGCTGAGTCAGCTGCATTCCTCTCCTCCTCCCCAAAACCAATTACAATGGGGAGAACCTCAACAGCTGAGGAAGAGGACCAAAATGCTGCTGATAACCCACAGCACAGGGGTTATAATGTTCAATCTCCCCGTGTAGAGGAGGAGGTTAGAACATCTGGTGAGGCTGCCACTTCTACTGATTCAGCAAATGAACAGGATGCAGTTGGTAACATCTCTAAGACCTCACCAGAGGCAACTGCCGATGAAGGACTCAGTCCTGAGGCAGGAAGTCCCCAGAACCAAGAACAAGGGGCACATGCTACAACTGATCTACACTCAGGGCATGTACATCCTGATTCAATCAGGAGGTCAGGTGATTCAGCAAAGACTGATGATGACCTGGGCTTTTTCTTCGATGTCTTAGCCCATAACACAATCCTTGAGGCTGAGGTGAGCAGACTCAAAGAACTGCTTGCCAAAATGTCTCAGGATCAAAGTCCATCTGCCCCAATAAACCCACAGATGGCACCTTCATCTGAAGGTTCACCAAACACTCAGCCACTACACTCAACTGAGCCACCAGCCACTGCTTTTGGCACCACCTCTCAGGGACAGAACCCCTCTGAGCAGATGGTTGCTACCTTTCAACATTCCTTACCTCTCATCACTCCCATCATCAATGAGATTGTGCATAAAGCCATTGATGAGAGGATCTCCTCAAATCTACAAACACTTGTTGATGATGCTGTGCAAAAGAAGCTTTCTGCCATTCAAACCCCTGAACCCAATGCACCCAAAAAGGGGGAGTCTAAGGCAGTGAAAGAAAGAAAGAGAAAGAGAGTGGAAGATGAGAAACAACAAGAGAAAGAAAAGGAGTTAGAAAAGGAAAAACCTGATCACATACAAGAGAAAGAAAAGTGCTGAAACTCAAAAGCCTGATGAAGAGAAATCATTGGAAGATCTGGTTAAAGAAGCTGATGAAGCTCACAGCAGATCAATGGACAGAATAATAGACCAACTCTTCAGACAGGGCTTTGATACAGCTACATTAGACACTGAGATCAGAAGGCTGGAGATTAAAGAGATACAAGAGAGATGGGCCAGTTACAGTGTGATGGAAAGGGAGAGGTTGGAGATAATGATCAGGTTTATTGCAAAATACTTGGGAAGATCATTAATTGAGATTAAATCATGGACCAGAGACAGTATTCTGGCAATAACCACCAGAATCTGTGCTTCTGAAGCATTCAATAAGGGGTTGATTATCGAAGCCTTAGATGAAGCAGGTGCTGGGAAGAGAACTGATATGGCCAAGCTTTCCAAAGCCAAACTTACCACAAAAATGCTAGATCAGCCTTCCCAAACTCCCACTCAAAAACAACCAACCCCACACTCTCCAAACCAATCCCTAAACCTAAACTTAAACCAACTCAACCCTCAAAACCAACTCCCTTACCCCAAAAACCACCTCAAACCACATCCAATGATGCACCCAGAAGGAGGAGAAGGGTGTTGAGGATGGAAGAAGAAGAAGAAGAAGATGATGAAGAAGACAGTCTGCCAATCTCTGCTGTTCTAAAAATACCTGAGCCCAGAAGTCAACAAATGATCACACCAGACTTTCAGAGGCAAATGGTGAAAGTTAAGATTGAAGAAGAAGAACAGCAGAAACAGCACGATGAGCAACTTTTGAAGATGGTTGACAAAGAGTTTCCTCAGTCATCATCTATACAAGCCATGAAGAAACACGCTCAAAGGCTGTATGCTCTCAGGCATACCTTTCAATATCAAAAGGAGAGAGTAAGGATTTGGCCAGACCCCAGGGTTAGTTCTAGAATTCATAAGAAATCCATACCAAGTAGATACAATGGCCAAGTGAGAAAGACCATAGATGCTGTTATTATGTTGGCCATTGTAGTCTCACCCTGGGAGATACTTGAAGACTTCAAGAGAGCCTACAAGTCAAAGATGACCCCTCAAACTCTAATGGAGAACAAAATGGTCAAGAAGGGGTTGTTATACAAGAGGCTTGAAGAGATCAAGAAAAATGAACTCCAGTTGTTATTAGAAGGGACTCACCCAGATGAATTTGCTTACAGAGAGATAACAACTGTTGAGTTGAAAAATGGAAAGACAGTAAAGTACCTATCAGAGTACTATGGCCCAGAGTTCTTCTTCGAAGGAGAAGCAGAAGAACTCACTAAGGAGGAACAAGTTGTTCTCCTTGAGGCCTACGTCAGAGAGTCTTATAGACTCATCAATGGGAAGTAGGTTTCATGGTTGGGATAACAGCTCTGTGTCCAGTTCCCCAAGACAGAGTTCCCTTCCATCCTTTGACATTCACATCTACTGAAACCTGTTCCCTGGCCTGTGCTTATCTGATATCTCTGAAGCTGATCAAGAGAGTATTTCTGCCAAGAATAAGTGGGACCTCAATAAGCTTAAAGGTTTTGGCTGCATTGGTTCAGGGGAGTTTGTTGGACCAAAAGAACCAATGAGCCTGATCAAAAAACCTTTAAGTCCCACAGACATTACAACAACTGAAGTAGTCTGCAACAGCTGAAGACATCAACTGATAACAAGGTCTGAAGACAAAGTCTGAAGTTAAAGAACTGAAGACAAAGTCTGAAGACAAAGCTGAAGACAAAGACTGAAGACCAAGTTTCAGATGTTGTCACAACAGCTGAAGAAGACCTCTTCAGTAGTTGTGATGGTTTCCTTTCAGTAGTTATATTTTCCTTTCAGTTCTTTTGTAATCAGTAGTTTTATGTTTCTTGTAATCAGTACTTGTAGTTTCAGTAGTTTTAGTTTCATCTTGTACTTAGCATACTCTGAGATGTTCTCAGTTGTTGTGAACATTCTCAGTAGTTTGCTTACTTTCAGTTGTTTGTAATAATTCTGTTAAATGTCACTATCAAGTGACATCAGCAGACGTCACATTCCTTTATATAAGGAATGTTGACCTAATTGTAACCTGCGAAGCTTAGCGGCTGATATACCGAAGCATTTGTGCATGAATGATATTATCCCTTTTGCAGAAAACCCTCTTTCTCTATAACCGTGTACTGTTCCATTGAATATCTATTGTGTTCTTGCTATATTTGTCTAATTCTTGTTCTAATTCCGCTGTAATTCAACTCTAATTGATCAAACTTAGATCACTGATCCTGTCAGTGTTACCAGCTGATCAGTCTCTTCTTTTTGCTAGAATGTTTGGACATGAACTCGCTCTGTATTAGAGTTTCATAGTTAAGTCTTCAGCCTTCACCACTTCAAATCCTACAGAGATAAAACACTTATTTCTGCTTAAGTTGAAAGTTGCCTTGATCTCTTGAGCCTTCTTGATTTTATCTTTGCTATCCTGCTCAAGTTCTTCCTCTTAGACTTGGTCATCCCAGATTCTTTTCTTTCCTCAGATATAGTGACCCTTCTTAGGATGATCTTCTTCACTCTTCTCAAAATCATCCTTCACTATCTCCTCTTCATCCTCTTCATCTATGGGGTCTATGAGGGGAACCTCATCTTCACAAGTTTCCAAACCTTAGAGCTCTACAGATAATAGAGTGTGTGGAGGAGCTATCTTAGTAGATCCCAGTCCCTGCTTATTCTGATAACAACTTTTGCATGCAGGATGAGGATATCATGTTCTTGAAGGTCTCTTCTTTAAGAACACGTTTTTCTACCCTGGCTTTATTGATCATAAGCTCAGCTTGGCATTCAGTTAACTTAGTGATGAGATCTTTTATCTAAGTCCTGTAGTTGGTATGTTCATGCTTAAGAGTTGAAATGGTTTTTTTTCTAAATCTTCTATTTTAAGTTTGTAATCATTTTTAGCTCTTTTAAAATCAGCTTTTAAAATGTTTAAGGACTCAAGATTAGATCTCATCTCTAAGTTATAGGACCTATATTTGTTAACTTTAGCAATACATTCAGGTGTACAAAGATGTTTCAATACCTTGGCTTCTTCATGATCTGCCATCAGTGCTTGGTTTGAAGATGCATCCTCAACCTGAAAGCTCCAGTCAAAGCCTCCTTCTTCAACAGCAACTGCAACTTGCTGCATGGGCTTCTCATTCTAGGGAGCTCTATCAGTATAGTTTTGTCTTTTGTGCTTGGCCACCATTTGTCTTTGGTGCCTTGCACTCTCTAGCAAAGTGTCCTATTTTGTTACAGTTGTAACACTTCACTTTGCTTTTGTCCGTCCAACTTTCCACTGGCTGCATTGCTAGGAAACTTCTTGTCACACCCTCTCTAGAAGCGGAAACACGAGGATGCGATGGACGGGATCGTCATAACAGATTGGGGGACTAAGAGAATATCTAAAGGTATTCTCGTAAATGGGTCATGATGTCACCCGACACATAGGAACATGTCAAGTATAGTTAATTCCAAAACGTCATACCATAAATGCATAAATAATCTAAAGTTCCATTTAGGAACAAAGAAGCACAAGTACCAAAACAATCCCAAGTACAAATTCAACAAATTACAATTCAACAAATAACAAGTCCAAAAGTCCCATGAAATGTCTATTGCCTCCCAAAGGAGCGTCTTGACTAAAGTCCACAGCCAAGCACCTAAGCCTCATTGCCCGAAAAGACATGCTCTAAAAAGTCAACATACGTTGGTGAGTTCATAGGTTTAAAAGTACAAATAGTTTGCCGTGTATAACATGTACAGAAAGTTGTATTGAATAAGAGTACATAGCAGTCAAGATATCATCACAAGTTAAGATCAATCCATGTCCAATTACCCGGATTATATTCACCCAAGGGCAAGCCCAGGCCAAGTCAGTCTCGACTAGTATACCGACGACAAGGGTGGGGGGTGTCAACCCGTTAGTACTAACAACCTCTCCATGACATCAAGTCACAAGAACAAGCACAAGTCCAAGTACAAGCACAAGTCCAAGCATAAGTCCAATGTATGCACATTCCCCATAAACGAAACCAAAATTCACTTAATAAAGTACGATCCTCCATCATCTTTTTGTACAAACTATTTGTTTAGACCTCTCAAAGCCTCATTCTCCACATTCAGTCTCGACATGAGTGGCAATGAGGTAATCACACGGGTTTGACTCTCTCCTTACAACTCATCACGTCCGAACACATATTTGCCTTTTTGAGTTATACTAGATTACATAGTCATACACTGAACAATTCATCCAACATCTCTATCTCATGTTCAGTTCTTTTTGGTGAAAACTATGTTGAAAACTCATGTGGTCAGTATAGATGACACACTTGGAGAACCTAGCATATAGTTTCTCATATTCAACAATTCCATAACTATCCCCATATGTTTCTCATGATCATCCCTATCCTCAAATAAGTCAGAATGTCCTTAATAAACACTATGACAAATTTATTCAGATATGGCATACGCATCAAATTCATCACACCCATGAACACCGCAAGTGCCTTTGTTAACCCAAGATTCATAACTAGGAAATCGTAATGTCCCTAACGAGTTCTAACCACTTTCTTTGGTATGTCATCCACATGTTCTATATTGATGATTACCGAACGGAGATCAATATTCAGAAAGTACGTCAATACTTGGAGCTGATTGAATAAGTCATTTATCCTTGGCAAATGATAACGGTTATTGTGCGTTAGTTTATTCAGATTTTGATAGTCCATGCACATCCTGTACAATCCATCCTTCTTCTCGACAGAAAGCAATAGCGCCCATGGTGAGTGAATGGGTTGTATAAAACCCTTACCGAACCACTCCTAAAGTTGATTAGACAGATCTTGCATCTCCAAAAGTGTTAAGCAATAAAAGGCCCTAGGAACATGCACTGCCCTATGTACCAGGTCAATCCAAAGGTCCACCTATTGTGAACTAGGAAATCATACCAAATCCTTCGAGAACACTTCTTAGAAGTTTCACACAACGGGTATATCATCTAACTCTTATTCCTCCAACTTCATGCTCGAGATCTGCGTGTTGTCCTCTTCTGATCACTCGCCAAACACGTCAAGTGTCTTACCGTTTGACAATGGTATACAAGCAATTTCTCATAGCAGATGATCTCAGCACTATTCCTTGACAATCAATCCATCCCCGTGACCATGTTGAAACTTCCACGCCCAAATTGTACAAAATCCAATCTAAATGCATGATCCTCTAATAGCATAGTATAGTCCCATATTACTTCTCTAGTCTTTACAAGTCTATCTTTAGCCCATTTAATAACACACATTCCTTGTGACTGGGTTTAAACCCAACTTAGTTACAAAAGTCAATGTTAGACTTCTTAAAAGATTAACATTTTGTCTTTATGTTGTTTTTTGTAATTGTATAGGGACTTATTTGTAAATATATGTTTCTTTGTTTCTTGATAGTATAAATAGGATATTTTACGTATGTGCAGGGTAGAAGATAGAGAATCTAGACATCTAGATAAAAGAGAACTAAGAAACAGTTAGAATCAGTTGAACGAACTGTAACCTTTACACATTGTATCCTGTGCATTTGCTATCAATGAAATCTATGAATTTTTGATGTAATTGCATGTGTTTGAGTACTTTGTATTTGAATTGATCATTGCATCATGATATCATCACAGATTCGATCCTTTTGAACCGATCAATTGGTATCAGAGCCTTAGGTTTAGTGATCAGAGCTTATCGACATTTTGAGCTCTTTAAATCACTTGAAATCTGTGATTAATTGCAATTTGATCAATTAATTGTTATTTTCAGTTGTGTTTCATCCATAGAAACATGATTTGAATCATAGTTTTGTGTTCAATTCGTTCAAATCTGAGAAATTGATCGAATTAGTGTTTGAACTTTGTTCTTCATATTCGGACTGAAATTCAATTAGAATACTGATTTGTTGTTGGTGTTTGATCAAATTGAGGATTAAGGATTGTTAACCGACCTAATACTACCTAATTGGAAGTTTTTAGATCAATTAATCAAGTTTTGAAGATTTTCATAAGATCTGAGTTCGTTGAAGCTGATGAATTAGGCGCATTATGGTTGAAAACTGCTGAAAATTTGGCGTTTTAGTATTGTTCAGACGTTTTCAGTTCAGGCGTTTGACCACTGTTGAGACGTTTTAAGACTGTTTGGACACTTGGTGACTTTGCAGGAACAAAGTAATTCTAGGCGCATTTAAACTGTTTAGCCGCATTTGAACTATTTGGACCCCAGGTGTGTAACAACTATTTGGGCGCATTTAAACTGTTCAGGCACATTTCAGTTGGGCGTTTTTCAGAATTCTACTAAGGCATTCCCTTGGGCATTTCTACTTCAAAGTCAGGTGTTTGAGAACTGTGTAGGCGTTTTACTACTGTGTAGGCGCTTGTCAACTATTCAGGCGCATCAGCTTTCAGACTTAATCAGTTTACACTTAGAAATTTGTCAGAAACTAAAATCCAAAATATATTCATTTCATAGTTTTTAATTCAAAACTTAAAAACAACAAAAACAAGTCTTTTTCTTAAATTCAAAAATACAAAATAGTTAAGTCTGAAGATTCTGAGAACAGGGTTCCAAAACTAAAGAACAGAGCTAATTTCAAGAACTGGTCTTTAAGACTGAAGCATCATCTAAATTCTATTGATACTGACTTGTGAAAGTCAATAGAGAAGGACCTCATATCCCAATTACATCTGATGGTCCTGATAGAGGATTTGTTTACATAAAAGACTCTCAAGAACCTTATCCAGATGATGGTATGCAAGGTGATGACTTAAGGATTACCATTGGAAGCTTATTCATTGATGTGTAAAGGATTACCATTGGAAGTCTTGACTAGACTTGATGGATATCAAACTGGGTACACTATGTACAAAGCTTTGAAAATCATATGTGAAGGAGGTAAAGAGATATAAGATCTTAAAAAGCAGAAACTTAAGAGGCAGTTAGAGTTGTTTGAGCATATTTCTGGGGAAACAATAAATCAAATGATGAACAGATTTGTGCAACTAACTACTGAGACGTCAACGGCTGGTATCAAAAATGATCTAAAAGATCTAAATTTTAGACTTCTCAATGCTCTTCCATCTTCATGGAAATAGACGGTTACACTGTTAAAGGATACTGAAAAGTTTCCTATGGATCCAGATCTTTTGTTTGCCAAGATTGAATCAGTTGAGATTGATGAGAGCTCCAAAAACAATGATAGAGCTGCTTCAATGTCTCAATATAAGTATGTTGCATCTCCAGCTAACACAGTGGAGAATGCTTTTCTGGTCAAGACAATAATATTCTAAAAGAAGAGGGTGATTTGTTTGTCGGAGCTGGTTTCTTTACAGATTCTTCTTACACAAGTGCTCCTGTTTATGCAACTCAACCTCAATCTCAGTCTCCTCCTAAAACTCAAACTCCTAAACCTCAAACTAAGACTCCATCTTCTAACTCTGCTAAACCTAGCAAAGTTAAAGATGTTATTAACATTCTCTTACAGGATGATGAGTCTAAATCTGCTTTTACTACTTTTATGGCAAGTTTTCAAACTTATCAAGGTAGTCATTTAACACAATTAGATCTTGTTTTGTGGGATTTGTTTGAGATGGATCCAAACGATATGGAAGAGATGGACTTGAACTGGCAGATGGTGATGATTGCTTATAGAACCCAGAAACACTCATATGTTAATAGGAACTATAAACCAAGTGCTAACAAAACTGTTGGCTTCGATAAATCAAAGTCAAGGTGTTTCAACTGTAACAGCTATGGTCATTTCACGAGAGAATGTAAGGCTCCCAGAAACCAAGGAGGAAATGGTCAAGCTGGTTCTAGCAATCAAAGACATCATCAGCAGTCTCAGAAAAACTTCCAAAAGCCTTATCAGAGTCTTCCTATGCCAGAACTTAAGGATGAATCAAAAGCATCTGAAAAGCCAAAGAAAGCTCTAGTTGTTAGCATTAAAGATGGATATGACTAGAGTGCTTATGCTGAACTATTTACAGCTGATCTAACCTCTAGTTTATCTCTTGTTGCAGAAATTCAAGCTAAAGATTGGTCAGAAGACAGCGATCCTAAGGCTAAAGGAAACTCAGAAAATGAAGAAGAAGAGTATGACTGGAGTGATAAATCTGATCTTAAAGAGGATTCAGAAGAAGTTGCACTAATGGCACAGTCAGATCAACCGAAGGTTAAAACTTCATTTTCCGACTCTAAGACTTCTTTCTCAAATATCCTGAAATTCTAGTTGAAGTGAGAAAAAATGTGCACTAAAGCTTGCTTTGAACAAATAGAGTACAACAGAACTTATTCATATAAAATATGTGACAAGCTCAAACAAAAGGAGGTAATGCATAACAAACTTAAAAACAATCACAAAATATCTGATGAAAAGATCCTCTCTCTACAAACATCATGGAATAAAAATTTGAAAGAACTGGAAATTGTTACAAAACAACTTGAAGAAATGACAAAGAATTTAGAAGAAGAGAAAATAGCACATGCTACAACACAGGTTGATCTTGCAAAAGTTAAAAGTTCAAAAACAATTGTAGAACAACTGGTAAGTGAGAGAAAAGACAAACAAAAAGCAGGTCTAGGTTTTACACATGAACCAATGCCTGAATCTATCACAAACACGTTACCAGAAAACTTCAACACACATGATCACTCACCTGAAAACAAAGCTAAGCTAAAAGCATTCCAAATAAGAAAATGAATTCTGAGAGTGATGAAGAGAAAACGAATGTTGAGATATTTGAGGAACATGATTTTGAAAAGATCAAAAATGGTCACCCAGTGAAAATTAAATCTTATGAACCACGACCAAAGACTAAGAAAATTTTGTTCCAAAAGAGTCTGTTGTCGAAGAAATAAGTGAAAGGAATGACAATCAAAACTCTAAAAATAAAGAGAAAGCAAAGATTGATGAAATAACATCTAAAGATTCATTTTCTTATGGATTAAATAATCCAGAATTTATAAAATGGAAAAAAGAACAAAAGAATAAAGAAAATGAAAAAGAATCTTCACCTGAAGATGTTCAATCTGAAAGCAAACAAAGATCATCGAGATCTAGAAACCAAAGATGAAGAAAGAAAAATACTAAAGCTAAATCAACACAGAATGCAATTCAAAACAGTCAAATCAAAAGAACAAATCAATCAAATTAGCTTAAACCTGTGAAATTTGTATCTGCAGGTATTTTTGACATGAACAAAATTCCAGAAATCAAACCTAATCCAAAGAACAAATCCAACTCTGATCTGAAGACAGGTTCAGATTCTAAGTCTTTCGCTGTCAATAAACGATATGTATCGAAGGAGTCGAGGAATGATGTCAATGTTAAAAAATCTAAACTCAAATTTCAAAAGAACAAATTCACAAATCAAAAACAACATATTAACTTTTCAACTCCCTAATCCAAACAAGGATCAAATGTGCCATCCACATCTAAAGCTAATCAACAATTGTTTAAATTTCAAAGGTACTGTGAAATCTGTGATATGTACAATCATAAGACTGATGAATGTTTCTTTAACATGTCCTGTCACATATGTGATATGAAAAATCATTTAGCAGCTGATTGTTATTTTAATAAGTATTGTACCTATTATGATGAAATAACTCACAAAACTGAGAATTGCTACTTCAGAAAGAACTCGCCGAGGAATTGATATGTTAATCCATAGTTAAGGAATGGATATGTCAATCCACAATTTCAAAGAAATTAAAGTGTTAGTTTTCAAAGATTGACAAAACAACCTTCCTTAGGCTTGAGATTTTTTCGAAGAAATGATTCTGTTTATGATAATTCTTATGCTGCAAAACCAAGGCAGTATAATCAAGGAAAATTCATTCCACGATCTGTGAGAATGAATGGTGGGAAGTTTGGTAAACAAAATTCTTTGTCTGATGGTTTGAAATATCTGGATGATGATCTTGAAAAACATTACAATGTTTTAAGGACAAAACAAATCAAAGATAATCAAAAATTTGTAAGAAACGGAATTGGTAAATTTGTCAATAATAAGCCTGATTTGAAAAAGCTTCACTTTAAACAGTTTACCATTGTTGATAAGTTTGGCAAGCCCAAGACCATCTCAACTTGGGTTATTAACTCAACTTAATTCTTTTTGAAATGCAGGTACGCCCGAGAAGACCTATTAACACATGGTATGTTGATAGTGGGTGTAGCCGGCATATGACAGGCAACCATGCCTTGCTTCAAGAATTTAAGTTAAAAAATGATACTTAGTTTTTAGGTTCCAGATTAGTCTCATGGCAATGTAAGAAACAAAAAAATGTCTCCGTTTCAACCGCAGAAGCTGAGTACATTGCTGCATCAATAGGATGTTCTCAAATCCTTTGGTTACAAAACCAACTGCTGGATTACGGGTTCAATTTTCTTAAAACTCCTAATTACTTTGATAACACTGCTGCTATGTTTATTACAGCTAATCCTGTCCAACACTCAAAAACAAAACATATCGAGATTCGATATCATTTTCTCAGAGATAACTCTGAAAAAGGTTTAATCATTTTGATTCAAATCACAACTGAAAAACAGTTTGGCTGACCTATTTACAAAAGCCTTTTTACCAGGTCGATTTGAATATTTGGTCGAGTTAATTGGACTTATTAACCATGTTTAAAAATTGGTTTTGAGTTTTCAGTTATTGAGTCATAAAATGGTAAGAACCCTCCCTTATTTGAATGAGAAAACTAAAAGAGAAACTGTCAAAGTTAACTGCCTGATTGCATATATTGTGTGTGCATGTTAAATAGTAAATGGAAAAGCAAATACGAAAATAGAAAATTGCAAAATCAAAAGAGAAAAATATAAAAAAAACACAAAAATAGAGTTTTTCTTGTTAGTTAATTGTTTAGGACTAAATCTGTCTTTGCAATTTGTGAGAAATGATAATACATTAGTTTTGATCAGTTGCATACTTCGCTCGCTACTACAGTCTGACGTGATCAGATATGATGTGCAGGTAAGCTCATGCAATTATACTGAAAAAGTAAATTCTTGTGATTAAATTAAATCAATAATGCATTCATGTTTGTCCATTTCAGTACCAATGAGTAGTGTTAACTTCTCAAATTGATTGCTTGTTAAGTCATAATCTCACACATGGTGGCGATATGAATAACCATTGAGCTCTAATTAATTTAAAGCATCTAATCACTTCTCTGTTATGAGTCATTATAGACCTGAGGTGACGAGATATCCTTTGTTGTAAGTAATTACAGACCTGGATATTCTCACTTGATGCAAAAAGATGCCAATGTACACAATCTCAACATGAGATCTGGTTATAAGTATATGTCAGGTTAACAAGTTGAGAAAGGTGATTTCTTACAGATCTTTATGAGAGTTGAACTCTCTAAGTCTAAGTGTGACTTACATAATGTCATATCTAATCGTACCTTAATCAATCCAAGAATTGAAAAAGTAAGTATGCTGAGTATCTTGCCAAGAGCACTCATTTTCTATCCTAAGATCTAGTGTCTCCTTTGCGGCAGAAATGCTGACCTGGAACACACTTGATCAGGATTTAATCACTGTCCACGACTATCCATCATTTTTTTTTTTAATGTGCTGATCTAAACTGATATGATCTCACTGCAGGCATGTGATTCAATTGTATATAGTAGAATTTTTATTCTGCTTTAGTTTTGATTTTTGCATGATTTTCTGTGTGCAGGCATGTTAATAATGATTAGTTGATTTTGTTGCAATGAAAAAGAAACTTTTAAGTTTGTAAAACTTAAAAGTATAGGGGGAGTAAAAATGAAAAAGAGAAAATAATTGATTTTCAAAATATGAAAAAGAAATAAAAAATAAAGTGTTTTGGATGAAAGGATGAAGCTGCAATTTCAAGCATATGTGCGTTTGATATGATATAAAAATAAACCTAAAAAAGAATTCAAATTCAGTGGAAAAGCTTCTTGTAAACAAAATGAGATTATTTGTTTTTATAAAAATTAAATAGAGACTAAAATGACGGAAAATTGACTTTGAAATTTAAATAAAAATAAGGTCAAAAATTAAAATAAAATAAAATAAAATAAAATAAAATTTGAATGTCAAAAATGTAAAATTAAGGGAAATTAATGAAAATTTGAGTGATAGTCAAACAATTTTGACTAAGTGTTGAAAATTAAGTGTGAACAGTGCTAATATGTTTAAATAGTATTCAGATGGATGATGAGAAAATTACAAGTGTCAAGACTTATGGAAGTATCCTTATGCGCCTGAACAGTACTCTTAAGTCCAATTCAGGAGTTTGGTGATTTTTTAGAAATTTGCACAAGTGTTGGGCGTTTCAAACAAGCTCATGCGCCTAAACAGTTGTCATGTGTCTGAAATTTTGATTAAGTTTTGGGCGTATTATCTATGCTCATGCGCCTAAACAGTTCTAGACTTCCAGGGTTAGACATTTTAAGTGAAAAATTACCAAGTGTTGGGCGTTTCATCTAGTCTCATGCGCCTGAACAGTGCCCAAGCGCCTAAACAGTGCTTATGCGTCTGTACAGTGCCCATGCGTATAAACCTCATGCGCACAAACAGTGCTCATGTGCCTAAATACTGAGTGTAAAATTCATTCTCATGTGTATAAACAGTGCTCATGCACCTAAAAATTTTCACTTGTATAAATACAACACTTGTGATTTCAGTTCTTCATTCACTCACAAACACTCTGAACATAGCACCCAATACTCTAAAACCTTCAATTCAACATTTCATCATCATCGATTGTTTCAGTTTAAATCTTGTAATCGACTGATAGTTTCACTGATTCTAAACGTAAGTCCATGTTTAGCAACATCTAATTTCAAGTTTAAAGTTCAAATTTGAACAGCAGTTTCACCTCTGTTCAGGCGTTTCGAACCTTTAGATGAACTGAAAATTTGAAATTTATGACTAAAACATGAATTGATGATAAAAGTTGAACATTCTGTTAAAGTCTGATTTTGAATATTTTGTGATAATCAAATTTGAATTTCATCAAAAATTGTTCTTGATGATTGAGTGTTCATACGGATGTTCATAAGAACAGAATATGAATAGGCAGTTGTTCAATTTTTCATCAAAAAATGTCAAATTAATCATTAAAATTGTTCATTAATCTGATTGTAATAAAATTCTAGTGAATTTGATATGTTTGAAATCATTTAAACTTCAACTTGAATGTATTTTGTCTTTATAGTATACATGAACACCTAGAAAATTTTTCAAAGTGAAAGTTAGGTTAAAAGATTTAAACATGATAATTCATTTAAAATTCAATAAATTTACAAGTTACTTGATGCAAAATTTCTTGTTTTGTAACAAATTGGGTTAAATCAAAATTGTAACCAATATACACTTATTCAAGTAATAAGTTACATAAACACTTAAAAAATTTTGAGTGTTACGGTCATATTTGATATTTCACAATTTGATTTTAAGTTTGCAAATTCAAGTGACTAATTCTCTTTATGTTTTATGTTTATACTTTCAAATGGCTGAACTCAAATTTGAACAGAAACACAATGTAGCTGCATTTCTTGATGAAGATGTTCGTGAAGCTAAGAGATATGAAGAGATGATAAGATTATTATTAAGGACTAAGTATGTGTATGCCATGTGTTACCGACCTGTGATCTATGCTAGATTAATTAAGAGATGTTGGCACACTGCTGAAATTGAACGAGATGAAGCTGGTAGAAAGGTCGTAAGAGGATTCATTACAAATGAAAGAATGATCGAAGTATCTGAACAATCCATTAGAGAAGCTCTAAGGATGGGAGATAATGATCCACAAGATTTGGAAGAATTTACTTTTAACGAGTGTAGAGAAATTTTTATTACCATGGGTCATCCGGATAATTTCTCAAAGAAGCAATTCTTCCGAGCCAGAGTATACAATCACTGGAAACTTCTTTGTTATATCTTCCAACATTGTATGTCAAAAAGAAGTGCTAGATGGAACTCATTTCTAGTTGATATTGCTTCTCCTATCGTAGCCATTGCAACAAATAGAAGATTTAACATGGCTAGATGGATTCTTAATAGATTTGTTTTTAACTTAGAAAAAGGGATTAGAAACAAATACTTGATGTACCCGAGATTTCTGCAAATGATTATTAATGAAGCTAATCCAGATTTCCATGTTTATGGAGTTGGTGGTGAAAGACTGATTCTTGAGCACATGAATGAAACTTCATACAAAAGACTTGCAATGATTACTGGTGCTCAAAACGTACCAATGTTTGAGTATATGAGGGCTGTAGCTAGAGATGAGGTAGATATTAATGAAGATCATTTTCATTTGATTGAGGATGAACCAGTAGATCCAAATGATCTATTGAAGAAGATCCTCAAGATCTATTTGATGATAATGATAAAGATAATGATGAAAATGATGAAAATGATGATGAAGATGTTGATGATGAAAGTTCTAGTTCAACTGATGATGATAGTGATGATGACAATGATGATGGAAATGAAGGAAGTGTCATAGAAGAAGTATATAAAGATGTTGTTCCTGAAGTTGAACAAGTTGAAGGTGTGAATGAAGAAATTCAAGATATTGATGAGATTTTAGAAATGATTCAAGAAAATGTTTAAACTGATATACAACAAGAAGTTGATGATGATGTTCAAAATTTTGAAATCTTTGAGTCTGTTCTCCCAGATGAAATTGAAAGGTTAAGTCAACATGACACAGTTCTGACTGAGGAAGTAAATACTCAACAGATAATTGATTCATTGAAAGAAGAAAACTCCAATCAGCTTAAGCAAATTGAGAAGCTGAAGGAAGAAAATGAAAAATTGAAAGAGGAACTGTTGAAGAAAGATTTAATGATTGCTGATCTGAAAAAGATAAAGAAGCAAATTTACAAAACTTTGAAGTGATGCTCAAAGATTATGATCTCATGGAAGAAAAATTTAAGAAGTTAAAAGAAAGTAATGTGTTATTGAAAGAAGAATTTGAAAGTATGAAGGAAAGATTGAAATCTCCATCTCCTGAAGTAATGATTGGGCTGAAGTAAATCCGATTAATATTGAAAAGATGTCTGAGGTGGATAAAGGCAAAAGAAAGATAGATGATATTGATGTATCAGTTTTAGCTGAACCGTCATCTAAAATTCATAAGATTGCATCTAAAACTTTAAGTCATGATAGTGAAGAAACAGAAGTGCAAGAGATAATCAGTGCCTTAGACGATTTAGAACCAGATTTCTCTGACGCATGGTATGACGAGGTATTAGAAGATGAAGATATCATTGAAGAAAGCTATTCTCCATTTGAAACTGTATCTGAAGATGTACCTATGGATGTTGATGAGAGATATAATTACTTGATAAAGAGAAAGTATAACAGGGAATTCTTAGATGGACTCACAGTGTCACAAATAAATGAAGAATATGAGAAGTGTGTGACAGCTGAGTCAATTGCTCCTGTGGATCCAGATGAGATTATTGTTGAACATGGTGAATGGAATCCTATACATGAAAGTATTAACATTGAGGAACTTTCAACATCAGAGCTACATCATCTGACCCTGATAACATGAACACAATTGAGCTCAGATTATGGCCGCAATCGAGAAACTATCCAAGGAAAAGCTGAACAGATTACAAGCCAAATCATTAAGGAATTTAGTGAAAAGTTTCCAAGAGACTGAAAAACAGAACAACAGAATGATCGTGCTTGATATGGACAATTCACAATTTTGGAGATCACTAAAGAACAAGAATTTTAAAAACCACAAGCGATCAAGTCAATGGCATTGAAAAGGAATGAACACGAAAGCAGGAAAGAATTGATGAAAATGTGTCCTGAAGAAAAGCAAGCTTATGAAGTATCTGTTGAACAAAAGCAATTCTGGAACAAAGCAAGAACTACAGGTGATATTGTAAGGAATGTTCTACAGAAAGGAAAATCAATCTCTGAACTGCTAAATGCAATGATTGTTCCAGATAATACCAAGAATGTGAAGATCGTGGCATGGAAGTATGATGATGTATTTGACGCATTTTTGATTAAGCGTGTAAATGCTATTTGCGATGTGTATCACTTTTACACTAGCATTATTGCTCTTCCTATGCAAGATCTAAAAGAATTAAACAAGTTGAAGTTGATCAATCATCAAGGGCAAATAGAGGTGAAAATTTTGTTAAATTGTTGAATCGAGGTATGTCAAGGATGGAATCATTTCTCAAAACGAGATGTGATCAAGAAGATAAGGAATACTTTAAGTCATTGAAAAGTAAGAGAAAAAGTGGTGAAAAGGTGAGAAGAAGAAGAAAAGTTCTTAGATTCATATAGTGACCAATACTTTGAGAAGGTTACTAATCCTGGTTGAAGGTAATCGATGGAACGCAAACAACAAAACCGATCTTGAGATGGTTTTATAATTTCGACACGTTTGAGTTGAAGTTAGTTCGGAATTTGGATGATTGGGATCTTGATATGATTTCATTGTTTGGAGTGTTTGAATTAAAACTTCTACATCCAAGTTATATCTCATTTTGTCAATTCAGAAGTTTGATCGGGTATTACCTGAAGTGGCAGAAAATGATCGCAAATACTTTATGTCGATTATCAAGGTTATGGATGTAGCCATGGAAAGAATATCTTTAAGTAAAGCATTAGCCTATGCAAAGATTGTAAAGAAGGATATCAAGTCAACGGATTTATGCTGATATCAAGCAAAGGAGTATTGGAGATTTACTCAAAGGATTATCCCAAACCTCTTGAATTTTATGCTAATGTTGAAGGATTATCTAAAGAGACTCTGGAAGTTATGAACAAGATGGAAATAAAGACGAATGCGTCAAAGCCTGAACAAGGAATTCTTGCAGGTAAATTCAAATCAACAATTGCTAAAGCATTAAAGGAACAAGAAATATACAAAGAGAAGCCGATGTTCAAGATAAAGGAAGAACCAGAAAATTATTTGAAGCCTAAAGATTAACTGAAGACTGAAGACAAATGTGATCTTAGGGGGAGTATTGTTAGACTTCTTGAAAGATTAACATTTGGTCTTTATGTTGTTTTTTGTCATAGTATAGGGACTTATTTTTAAATATATGTTCTTTGTTTCTTGATAGTATAAATAGGATATTTTATGTATGTGCAAGGTAGAAGATAGAGAATCTAGACATCTAGATAAGAGAGATCTAAGAAACAGTTAGAATTAGTTGAACGAACTGTAACCCTTACACATGTATCCTGTGCATTTGCTATCAATAAAATCTATGAATTTTTGATTTAATTGCATGTGTTTGAGTACTTGTGTTTGAATTAATCATTGCATCATGATATCATCACAGATTCGATCCTTTTGAACCGATCAGTCAAAGTCACTACGCATGGGTCCTTTGGACATCATTGACACCAATCCTCAATGATTTCTATGAGCAGGGTTGCCATCTTACCTTGCCTTGGGTTTGCATAAATTACAGGCCTGATTTGTGATATTTTCTTTTTTTTGATTGATTATTTGACCTTGAGCCTATTTAACCACGCATGCATTTTGATTATGCTACTGGATTCCGAACTCATATTGTCAACGTCAAACTCTCGCCAATTTGACCGCATTAATGGCACAAATGGGTTCACAAATACCTTAAAACTCTTCGCTAAGCGTTCCAATTACTTGAAATTGAAACACACAGGTCATGACATCATAGTCGGGTGGTGCAGATTGCACTTATTACTCTCCGGACAAGTGTCGGCATAGTCCTTCATTGCCAGTATGGCAGCCACATATTCTTTCATGACCTAGTCCTTCTTGTCTACTTTAACACCAGCTAGCTCACCCGATTCCCTAACATCCTTCCATGTTATCAGTCTAACCATGTCCAACTCAAATCCTCTAGGATCATCACATAGCCCAGCTCAGGCACATCCTTAACATACCGAAGATGTTTATGTATAGGGTTCCCCATAACGTTCCAACCACAACAATGATATACCAAGGATGACGTCTAAACTGGTTACATGATATCCACTTACTCCACCAAGGATAATTCTAGAATGTCTCTACAACCAATGCTCCAAGTATCAAGATCAGTTTGAACAAAGCATCATAGGTACAACGAGTCCCACCTCTCTACTTCAACTCTTCAAAGACCAAGTACGTTTGAACATGTAGTCCATTTCCACGATCACAAAACAAAAATAACAGAAACTTCTCATAGATATGGGCTAAAATGTCCCAATATGATTCCCATGAAGGCTCCAGATCTATTTGTACTTGTGCAAGGATAAATGGGATAGGCGTTTCCACACTATTAATTATTTTAAGAACAGGAACTCCAATGTCCCATCTATAGAATGGAAGATTTGTACTAACTATGTGTGATCTCACGAAAGGGTTTTCCAGATTTTGCATGCACTGCAAATTGCAATTACGTGTGCACCCGTAATGGTAATTTGCTTTGCATGGTCACCCCTAGCTCCTCCTGCCGGAGTCAACGCATCTTGCCAAGTACAGAGTGTTATCCATGATCAGAGAATCAAAGGTATGGTCACTAACCCAAGGTTAAGTAAGCGAAGTTATATAAAGGAATAGATTAAGAAAGCATTCACTTGGGTAAGGAACAATCACAGGAATCCATTTAGTATAATATGAAATCCAATAAAGCAATCATCTAACCTGAGTACGCCATGGCTCTTGTCTGTTGGTGTCATGTCAGCTAGCATGTTCATCTCCCAAGATTTAACTCACAACATAGGTATCACTAATAGAAGCACATATTAAGGTTGGCTTAATAACCTAGGCCCTCTAAAAGAATCCTTATGGCAACACTTATCAATCCAGACCAAATAATAGTCAGCGCATAACGAGAGGGTGTCCTTACATATGCTTTCTCAAAGTATGCAGAGATAATACAACGACCAAAGTTCTCCAAATAAGAATATCACAGATAACACATAAGGCAGGCTACACAGCACAACAGATAATGCACATAAATCGTTCACATGTATAACAGTACACACATAATCTTATGATGCATACTACATGTGGGTACTTAGGTTATAGTCTAGGTCGAATAATCCACCTAATTCTCTATAACCAATGGCTCTGATACCAATCTGTCACACCCTCTCTAGAAGCGGAAACATGAGGATGTGACGGACGGGATCGTCATAACACATTGGGGGTCTAAGAGAATATCTAAAGGTATTCTCGGTAAATGGGTCATGACGTCGCCCGACACATAAGAACACGTGTCAAGTACAATCAATTCCAAACACCATACCATAAATGCATAAATAATCCAAAGCTCCATTCAGGACAAAGAAGCACAAGTACCAAAACAATCCCAGGTACAAATTCAACAAAATAAACAAGTCCAAACAAGTCCAAACAAGTCCAAAATTCCCATGAAATGTCTATTGCTCCCAAAGGAGCAATCTTGACTAAAGTCCATAGCCAAGCACCTAAGCCTCATTACTTGAAAAGGACATGCTCTAAAAAGTCAACATACGTTGGTGAGTTCGCAGGTTAAAAGTACAAATAGTTTGTCGTGTATAGCATGTACAAAAAGTTGTATGTGAGTAAGAGTATATAGCAGTCAAGATATCATCACAAGTTTAAGATCAATCCAAGTCCAATTACCCGGATTATATTCACCCAAGGGCAAGCCGAGGCAAGTCAGTCTCGACTAGTATACCGACGACAAGGGTGGGGGGTGTCAACCCGTTAGTACTAAATACCTCTCTATGAGTCCAAGTCACAAGAACAAGCACAAGTCTAAGCACAAGCACAAGTACACACTCATGAATGATCATCTAGACTCAACCATGACCCAAACCACATACATTGTCCCAAAATAGTCTTTAAGACGACATAGTCCAAAACCATGAGCATGATTTTCCCCAAAGTAAAATACATTAAAAAGGGACTGTGAAACTCACCTTGAAATAGCAAAGTCCCAAAGTCTCGGTAAGAATGTCAAATCACTATAGAACACAAAACACCAAAAAGATTACTAAAGGCCAAGTTGATCTAGCTGGGTGTAGCCTTCGAAGTCCAGTCCTTAACGTCCATCAAGGTTTTTATTGTGACTCATATTAATTTATTCTTTTAAAATTAATTTAATTGCCTTTAAACACAAAACCTGACTTACTTGGATTTTTTAGTTTAAAACCTTATTTTTAAATTTATCAAAATATTTCAGCACATATATTTGATTGCGTATCAGTGTTGTATAAGCTGTTTGGAGATCGAAACGGTAACGAATCGTTACATAAAAGGTACCATTTGAAAGAGAGCTTAAATTAAACTCCAAAAAAGAATCATATCCATTGAACAAAACATGAAAAAGTTATGACTCGATGAATACAGACCAACCTGCTGCCCAGATTAGTCAGTTTTAACCTTCAGTTTTGTTAGCCACGTTTGGAGGACCAAACGATGTCAAAACGACACAAGATCACCTGGATTAGTTAGAGGACTCATAGAAATTGATTTTAGACTCAAATTTTGCCCCATTTGGACGTATTATGACTGAGTATTGACCAGTACAATATGTCCAAATTTTCTGACAGCAAACTGTCCAATTTCAGCATTGTCTATTGGATTCTAAAACTTGATTTTCGACCTTTATTGACCCGAATCGACCCCATAACAAGAAATTAATGGTTTTAATAATTAATTGGGATACAAAACACTCCATTAAGTCCAGATTTCAAGAGGTTAGAATCCCAAATCAAAAGATCAATGAACAATCAAGAGTAATGCACGGGTTTTACCGGTTTGCAAATCCGACACTTGAACGCCCAGATCCTACAAGAGTCATCACCCCGACAACGAAAAGAAGAGAAAAAGTGAAGAATCTTAGTATAGGATGATGAATGTCATCAAATACAATGACAAAATCAAGATAATATCAATTTTTCTTACCAGAGAATGTAGGGATGACGATTCGAATGCTAAACTTGCTCTTGAATGAACCATTCACCAAAAATTCATGATTGTTGGATGTGGATGGTGATTTTTGATGGAATCAAGGTGAAGAACAAGGAGAATTGGTTGTGGTGGCTAGGGTTTCCAAGGAGAGAGCCTTGGAGAATAATTTGCAAAAGTGATGAAAACAAGGGGAGGTCCCCTTGTCTAGTTTATGGCAGAAAAAAGGGAGGGGCAAGGGCCTTCGGCCCTTGGCCCATCTCATCTAATCTGTCTCGTCTCGAATCACGTGTCGACCAATTTTTACGTTTTTAAATTCCGCGCCCTAAAACGGTTCCAACGAGCTATTATATGACCTAGAAATCGGATAAACTATATTTTTGAATTAATTCATGTTTATTTACCAGGCTTTAGGCAAACCCATGAATGTATGATTAATTGGGTTTTAACATAAATTTTTATGTTTTACCTTTTAGAAAATCCTTGATATGCTCAACGCACAGGACCTTGTACGATGACAAGCCCAATGGTCATCTTATGACAAAAACCCTAAGCCAACACTTTGGCATAGGCCCATTAAGCTAAAATTTGGGTCAACATTGAAATGAACAATCAATTAAGACCAAGCCCAATATGATAAAATTAAAGTTAAAAGTCAAAGTCAAAAGTCAAAGTCAAAGTCAAAGTCAACACACCTATTTTGGTGACGAATGTCACACTTCCTCCCTGTCCTCTTGTAAAACTTCTTGGCTCTATGAGTGAAAAGAGCCATTTGTTGGACTATTTCCATGTACTCCAGATCATCTGGATGGATACAGTTCGGTCTTTAAGGGTAAAGAGAAGTTTCCCATGCTTTCATCAGTAGACACAAAGGCTTGTGAAGTGCTTGTCTTTTGGAATGGGCTTCCTTGGATGTAGCTCTCTCTTGGGTCTCCAGGAAGGTGATGAAAGGACCCTTTTATGAGTTACCAGGGTAGCAGATGAGAAGATGTTGTAGTTCTCATCCCTTTCAACCACATGAAGGGCTGAACTCTGCTAATTATTGGAGTTACCAGTTGGATTTTTCATGTTCATCTCCAACTGGTAGCCACTAAGGATACCATACAACTCAGTGAGAGTAAGGGTCTTGAGGTTCTCAGTCTTCTTAATGACCACACAATGTGTGTTCATTGTCTGGGAAGAGAGGACATGAACTTCTTCACAAGTCCTGTTCTCAAAGTTACTCCAATATCCATTAGAGTATCCACAATCTCAACATACCTGAAGTATTATCGAGTCATGGTTTCACCTGTCTTGAAGGTGGTTCTCAAACAGCTGCTTTAAGAGGTCCTTCTTGTTCTCTTTTGCTTCATTTGGCCCCTCATACATCAGCTTCAATGCATCCCATAGTTGCTTTGCAGTCTTGTACTTCTTGAAGCCTCTGTAGATAGAGTTTGGAAGAGCAGTTTGGAGGCGGTCATGGCCTTCTGATCTATGTCTATCTTCTTCCAGTCTTCATCAGAATAATCAGCCACTTCCATTGGTATCATACCACCACCACCAGCAGCTGAAGAGTTGGATGGTACATGAGGTTCATGCACAACAGATCCCCATATCTTGGAGTCTTGAGACTTGATGAAGCCTTCCATTCTTTGGCACCAAGTATCAAAGTCATCAGGAGTGATCAGTGGAGACTTCGTCATAGTACCGGTGTCCATATCAGCCTTTATGATAGCTGCCATTGAGATGTTAAGTGGTTTTATGAAACTAAAGAGATTTAAGATGGTGGAGATCTTACAATCAAGAGTCTAAAAAGCTCTGATACAATTGCACGACCGGTTAAGGGATGGTTAATACAATCAGTCTCATAATGAGGAGAGTTTTATAACACTTACAGATCAAATGGGGAACCGGGTTTGTGTAAATGATACTAAGAACACAAGTAAACAATAGACAGAACTAAGAACAAGAACAAGATAAGTATGGTTTTCAAGGATTTTGTATATTGCTCTCAAGTTCTATTACAAGTGTTACAAAGCATAAAAAGAAATACAAGAACCTAAGATACTTTATACTACATCCTACAGCCGTTAGTACTTTAAAAGCCGCTGGAACACTACTAGTCTAAAATAAAGATCAATGTAGAGTCAAAAGGCAGATTGCCTTTTGACTAGTGACTATGACATGCCATAGCTCACATCCTTTATATTATAAAAAGGATAACGGGTACAAAGTAGGAAGTTACAAACCCAAGACCATAATCTACATTTTACAAAAGCATGGACTTTTCACCAACTTGTATAAATTAGTGAGTCTTTAGAGTTACAGCAAAAAGTAAGACAGCTTTATGAAAAAGTAGATCAGAGAAGCATGTCCTCTCTATCTTCGGAAGAAATCGGTCTTCACTTCATTTGGCTTCGGAAGACTTTTTCTTTGAAACTTCGAAAAACTTTATCTTTGGCTTTGGAAGATTTAGACTTTGGTTTTGGAAGATTTTACACTTAGAATATTTCTGTGGAGAGTTTAAAACCTCCAAAGTAATTTCTACCTTGTACATCAGTGCATGCATGCAGGAAGCACCTTGGTTGCTTTGGCTTCTTTGGTTGCATCAGCCTTCTAATATAACCTTACATCTATGTTTGTTATGAATATCTCCTAACTTTGTTTATGTATAACTATAGATAATATGCAAATTTATGGTTAGTGTATTCATGTTAGGACAATCATAGGTTAAAGGATTTACATAGCTATTGTTACATTACGCGAACTGAGGTGGTTACCAGGTGTTCATTGTGTTAAATTTCCAAAGATTTTTGGGTTTGGTATCCTTGACGGGAGTCCAAACCATCTTTAACATTGTCTTAATATTATCATTGGTTCTTCATGGCATAACTTCAGGTGACTATTATGTGTTTATCGTTCTAGCTTTCCAAAAAGTTTATAATTAGATAACCTTGATAGGACTCTAGTTTGTATCTATGTTTCATGTGTAGAAAATGATCTCACTATAAGTTCATGCATGTTGTTATTGTTTTGCTAAGCGGATTCGAAGTCTAAGTGATATCTTGCTCTGATTGATTATTTGTATCGTTGTTTACTTTCTTCAATTAGATTATTGTAAGTTAATCTAGTTCATCGTAATATTCACAAATCATCTTTCTTCGGCTAGATAATGATAAAAACTTAGTATCAGGAGCTATCGTGTCCGCGAATTGATACTTGTTTCTTACCAAAAGTTATACTACTATACGATAGGTACACTTACCTATTGTATGTGTAGTTAGTCATAAGGTGAAAATCATTATATAATTTTAAAGCTTAATTGTGTAAAACCCAATGTTAAGTTATAATATAATCGCACATCATAAGTGTCTTAAATTTTGAATAAAATTACAAGTGTGTTCTTATCAAATATTTTATATAATAGTACAGATAATATAGATGGAGATTTATTATCATCATTGTTATAAAAATTTTAGAAATTATATAGGTTAAGTATTCAAACAAAATAATACTTACTTATTATTATTATTATTATTATTATTATTATTATTATTATTATTATTATATTATTAATAGTATTATTATTATTAATATTATTATTATTATATTATTATAATTATTATTATAATAAATATTTTAATAATTATATAGTTGTAACACACCAAATTTTTTTTTATAAAAAAACTTTCACAATTTATATCAGAGCTTTGTCCCAGTTCACATCAAAATATGTCGCTCTAGTGACATGTCATTTTATAACATATAATAAATATTACAAGAAAACATATCATTTTACAAATATTTTTATTACATTTATTATTCAAAATAATAAATGTGAGTAGGGTTCCTTTGTCGGTCCAGTCATGTCCACGAAGCTTTAACCATATATGGGTGTTTTTTCTGAAAATATTTAAAACATATTTTATTAGCTTTCGCTAAGCCAGTACAATTCTTTTCTATTAGGATTAAACACCCAAAAATCATTGTTACTTAATCCTTTCGTTAATTTTCTTTGGAATTCAACACCCGAATTCCTTATGGACTTCTTTTCATTCCTTGAGGATTTTTAACTCATCTTTTATATATGTGGAGTCAACACCCGAACCCCATGGGATTTCAACACCCGAAATCCTTACATATATATTAACTCCCATTTATATATGTGGAGTTAATGCCCGAACCCCTTGGGATTTAACATCCGAAATCCTTAAATATATTTAACTCATTTTTAAACTATTAATACACATACTTGGACCCGTAATCTTACGAATCATTTTCTCCCATAATCATGCTTATTAAAATCATATGTAATTGAACACGTTCATCTCCACATAAAATAATAATTCATATACCACATAATTAAATATGTAACATGAATTAGTTACGGGACAGTGTACTTACTTCACATAACCAATAATACTATTATCAAAGCTTTTAGCACACTATTCGTAGATAAATATCCATGAGTTCTTCCTTTTATTTTTCTAAAACTTCCTTCTACTTTAGCACACTTGATATGTGCTTATATACAACATTTTTCACGGTCTTTCAAAACTTTTGTTGTAAAGGTCTACTATTATTATATTAGAAATTTTCCTACAAACTTAACATCTGTATATTTTTGTGAACGTGTCATAGTATTCATTCATGTTCATTTATTTCTTGAACTATTATTTATTCAATTTCTTTTTACCATACATATGATTATTCTTATTTATAATATATATGGATATTAAATTTACAGAAATCGAAATTTTTTGTTTCATATGAAATTTAACTTTTCATTTCAAACTCCCAAATTTCAACTAAATGACAAATGAGATATTATTCTATTATTATTATTATTATATTATTATTATATTATTATTATTATATTATTATTATTATATTATATTATATTATTATTATTATTATTATTATTATGTCAACACTCATTAAAACGTTATTTAATTCAATAGTAATTTGACCCAAACTAAATCATTCAAAATATAGTTCGAATATTTTATTTTCATTCACTAAACAGGATGTTACAACTCTCCCCCACTTATTTTGGTTTCGTCCCCGAAACTTTTTTATACCTCGAATAATTCGGGGTAATACTTTCTTATTTCATTTCGGCTTCCCATGTGGTATCAGAACCACGTCGATGTTTCCACTGTACTTTTACTTGACTTATTTATTTATTTAGTAGTTGCTTAACTTTACGATCAAGAATTTCCACTTATGTAGTTAAGTTTTCATCCATCTCTATCTCATTCAACGGCACATATGTCGTTCATAATCTAAGCATTTTCGTAAATATGGACACAAAATGTGTTATGGATTCCATTCAATTCTTCTGGTAACTCAAACGATACGCCACTTGCCCTACTCGAGAAATAATTTTAAATGGACGTTAAACTGTGTACTTAACTTGCCACGTTTACGGAAACGAATCAACCTTTCCATGAAGAGACTTTCAACATAACATAGTCTCCCACTTGAAATTCAATTGGACGTCTTCGTTTATACAACTTTTGTCGATCTTGAGCTGCTTTTAAATGTGCTCTAATTTGATCATCTTTCATTTGTCGCCTCCACCACTTCTTTATTAGCAAGTTCTCTTTGACGACCTCTCCCCAACATACAGGAGTGCGGCATTTTCTACCATAAAACATCTCGAATGGAGGCATTCCGATGCTTGAGTGGTAACTATTATTATAAGAGAACTCTGCTAAAGGCAAATATTTGTCCCAACTACCACCAAAATCAATAATACGTGCACGCACAAATCGTCGAGCATTTGAATTGTTCTCGCTTTGCCCATTGGTCTGTGGTGATATGCTATGTTGATTAATAATTTGGTGCTCATTCCTTCTTGAAATTTCCTCCAAAATCTTGAGGTGAAAAGCGTGTCTCTATCAGATACATAGATACTAGCATACCATGTCTTGACACCACCTCACGTATAATTCCGCCATTCGTTCAGAAGAATATTTTTCACGAATGGGTATAAGTGAGCACTTTTTGTCAAACGATCGACGATACCTATATGTATCATATCCTTTGGCAGTTTTAGGAAGTTTCGTCACCAGATCCATCGTAATATGCTCACATTTCCATAATGGAATTCTAATGGTTGTATTTTCCCGTAGGGCTTCTGGTGTTTAGCTTTGACTTGTAAACAAGTCAAGCACTTTTTAACATATTTAGCAATATCTCTTTTCATTCCAGGCCACCATACTCTTTCTTCAAATCGTTATACATCTTAGTCGCACCTGGATGAATTGAGTACTTCGATTTGTGCGCTTCATCAAGAATCATTTTTTTAACATTACAAGTTCGAGGAATCCAAATTCGTCCAAAATGAACTTTAATTCCTTTATCATCTTCTTCAAGATATTGAACTTGACCAATAATTCTTTCACGCTTCAAATTTTCCTCTTTTAGTGCCTCCACTTGTGTAACTTTAATTTGATCAAACAAGTCTGATTCACAATCAGTTTTTCTACTTCCGGCTTAAAGCATCAGCTACCACATTAGCTTTACCCAGATGATAAAGTATTTCATAGTCATAATCCTTGACCAGCTCTAACCATAGTCGTTGCCTTATGTTTAATTCTTTCTGATCGAAGAAATACTTTAGACTTTTATGATCAGTATAAATAGTGCACTTTGTTCCATACAAATAATGTCTCTAAATCTTCAATGCAAATACACCTGCCGCTAATTCAAGATCATGTGTTGGGTAATTTGCTTCATGTGACTTCAATTGTCGCGAAGCATAAGCTATTACCTTCCCTCTTTGTATAAGGACGTAACCCAATCCAACACGTGAGGCGTCAGAATAAACTATGAAATCTTCTGTTCCTTCCGGCAATGCCAGGATAGGCGCTTTAGTTAACTTTTCTTTCAAAAGTTGAAACTCCTTTTCTTGTTCTGGGTTCCATTCAAATTTGGAATTCTTTCGAGTTAGCTTTGTCAACGGGGAAGCTATCTTCAAGAAATCTGAATAAAATGCCGATAATAACCGGCTAAACCCAAAAAGATTCTGACTTCAGTTGGGTTCTTAGGAGGTGACCATTTCATAATAGTCTCTATTTTGGCGGGATCCACCGAAATACCCTCCGCATTCACCACATGACCCAAGAATTGGACTTCTCGAGCCAGAATGCACATTTAGAAAATTTTGCGTATAACTTCTCTTTTCTTAGTACATTGAGAACTTCACGAAGATGTTGAACATGATCTTCTTTAGTTCGTGAATAGATAAGAATATCATCAATAAAAACGATGACAAAACGATCAAGCATAGGTTTACATAGTCGATTCATGAGATCCATGAAAACTGCTGGAGCATTCGTTAGACCAAATGGCATCACAACGAATTCATAGTGCCCATAATGAGTAGGAAAAGCTATCTTAGGTACATCTTCTTCTCGTACCATAACTTGATGATAACCTGACCTTAAATCGATCTTTGAGAACCAGCTAGCACCTTGTAGTTGGTCAAAAAGATCATCAATTCTAGTCAAAGGGTACCTATTCTTAATGGTCAGCTTATTTAATTCACGGTAATCGATGCACATTCGCATGCTACCGTCTTTCTTTTTAACAGGCGCACCCCAAGGTGAAACACTTGGGCAATGAAACCTTTATCCAACAGATCTTGGAATTGAGACATCAATTCATTCATCTCATTTGGTGCAAGTCGATATGGCGATTTAGCCACAGGTTTAGCTCCGGGAACTAAATCAATTTTTAATTCGACTTCTCTTCTGGTGGAATACCCGTAACTTATTAGGAAGACGTCAGGAATTCGTTAACTATAGGGACTTCATCAAGTTTCTTCTCTTTTATTTCTTTATTAGCCACGTAGGCTAGAAACGCTTGATGTCCATGCCGTATATAACTCTTGGCTTTCGCCATTGAGCATACAATTATGTTGCTATTTCGTTCTCTATAGATACAGACTTGTTCTCCTATTGGCGACATAAATCGAACAATCTTTCTATTGCAAACTATCGACGCGTGATGCTGGGACAACCAATCTATCCCAATCATTACATCAAATTCTTTAATTCTATTGGAATTAGGTCGATATCATATTCTTCTCTTAAATATTTTACTTTACATTTTAGACATATTTCAGATATGTCAAAACTTTTATTGCAGGCTATGTCAACTTCTAACACATGTACCAGTTTACTTCTAACAAAAGAACTATGGCATGCAAACTTTATAGATACAAAGGATCTACTAGCCCCAGAATCAAATAAAACATATGCAGGAAGGGAGTTGACTAGAAAGGTACCTATGACGACATCAGGTTCAACCTTTGCCTCTTCTGCAATAATTTGAAAAGCCCTACCTCGTGGTTTTGGAGCTTCCAACTGTTTCATGTTCTCTATACGGCCCTCGATCTTTCTACACAGCCTTGGCAACCCTTTGTTTTCAGCTCTGGACAATCATTCCTTATAGTGACCTGGCTTATAACAGTTATAACATAAGTTCATAGGGGCTGTACATTGTGGGATGTTATGCCATGGGTTTCCACATTTTAACAGATTGGTTCTTATAGGGGCATTCTCCGAGATGCCTCTTTCCACATAATTGACAATTACTAAATCCTTGTTTGTCCCTGAACGCTTTAAGGTTTTATAAATTTTACTTTTTTCCACAGGTACTGTGGAACCATAACATCACCTTTCTCTTCCCATCTCTTTCTTTTTGTCTCTTCAGCTCCATCTCCCGTTTAGGAGCCCAATTAAGAAGCTCCTCAAGACTCCCCTATTTCGATGGAGAAATAAATTCTCTGATTTCCGTTTAATGATCAGATGGAACCGAGTCATCCACATTCTTCAGAAATGAAAAGCGAAGGACAAAACGTCGCTTTATCATAGAAAATTCCAAAGATTCATTCACGTTTCATTGCCTTGACGCATATGAGAAGGTCTTCAATGATACGATCAATTGCAACACGAGGACTAAATGTTTTCGGAAGATTGGTTTGAATTCTCCCAAGACATATTCTTATTCTTTCTCATCCTTTTTTTCCTTTTTAATCATATCCCACCGTCTTTAGCTCTTTCACAAAACTGATTCGTTGCGAACATTACTTCATTAGATGGATCACGAGGGTGACTTATCAAAATAGTCTCCATGGCTGTTACCCACCTTTGACTCACCAAGGGTCAATTTCACCTTTAAACTGTAACGTTTTACAAGCCATGAAGTCTGTATCGTGCAGTGACATTTTTCCTACTTCAACTATTGTGCTGCTCCTACATTCTCCGTAGTTTTTCCTATAGTCGCTTCATTCTTTTTCAATTTTTCCTTCGGCATATTCCATAGAATTTTGCATTTCAGCTAAAGGAAAGGGATATTAGCTTCAATGCCTTTCCTACTTCGATGGCAATCTGTCTACGATTTTCCTCAGGTACAAACATGTATTATTATTAAGACGAGATGAATACACTGGTCTTTCTGAAAGTATTATCTACATGCTTCTCAGTGTTACGACTTCCCTCACCTTGTATTGCATTTTCCTCTTTTTTTCATCCCGCCATATCCTCTAAACAATTTAATTATTTCATGTTATTTTTTATTCTATCGAATTCTCCTTACAATACTTCTCTAAGGCCTTTATACTACTTACGTTATTGTCAAGTCTAACAATATATCTAAGGCCAAAAAGTACCATATATGCATTTATAACATATTACACATACACATATCATTTTATGTATATATATAGTTTCTCAATCTCACACTTACTTTTGTGTTTTCATATAATATGATCTTTAAAATTCACAATGATATGATATATTATCCTCATACTGGGCAGGTATGAAAACAATATATTATAGTCATTATGATTTTCCAACTAACATATGATATCTCAAACATATAAATTTCAGTGAACACAAATTTTTCATATGTTTTTATTTTGCACTAATACAACTACTCCCTTTCTCTACTTCATTGGACCACTTCGGGACCGAACCCTCTCGTTTTCATATCAGAAGCACTTATGGTTCAAGTTAAGTATTTTCTTTTATATACTTAAATCGCTCGAACCGTGCTCTGATACCAGTTGTAACACACCAAATTTTTTATTTTTTTTAAAAAACTTTCACAATTTATATCAAGCTTTTGTCCCATCACATCAAAATATGTCGCTCTAGTGACATGTCATTTTATAACATATATATAAATATTACAAGGAAACATATCATTTTACAAATATTTTTATTACATTTATTATTCAAAAAATATAATAAAGTGGGTTCCTTTGTCGGTCCAGTCATGTCCACGAAGCTTAACCCATATTTGTTTTTCCCCTGAAATATTTAAAACATATTTTTTTAACTTTCGCTAAGTAAGTAATATTCTTTTCTATTGGGATTTAACACCCAAAAAATCATTGTTACTTAATCCTCGTAATTTTTTTTTGGATACAACACCCCCGAATTCCTATGACTTCTTTTCATTCCTTGAGGATTTTTAACTCATCTTTTATATATGTGGAGTTCAACACCCGAACCCCTTGGGATTTCAACACCCGAAATCCTTACATATATTTAACTCCCCTTTTTATATATGTGGAGTTTAAACGCCCGAACCCCTTGGGATTTCAACATCCGAAATCCTTACATATATTTACTCCTTTTTAAACTATCAATACACAACTTGGCCCGTATCTTACGAATCATTTTCTCCTATCAATGCTTATTAAATAATAAATATAAATCATATTAATTGAACACGTTTCATCTTCACATAAAATAAATAATTCATATACCATATAATTAAACATGTAACATAAATTAGTTACGGGTCATTGTACTTACTTCACTAACCAATAATACAATTATCAAAGCTTTTAGCACACTATTCGTAGATCAATCTCCATGAGTTCGTCCTTTTATTTTTCTAAAACTTCCTTCTACTTTACCATACTTGATATGTGCTTATATACAATATTTTTCACGGTCTTTCAATATTTTTGTTGTAAAGGTCTACTATTATTATACTAGAAATTTTCCTACAAACTTAACATCTGTACATTTTTGTTGAACATATCATAGTATCCATTCATGTTCATTTATCTTCTTGAACTATTATTGTATTCAATTTCTTTTTACCATACATATGATTTATTCTTATTTATAATATATATGGATATTTAAATTTACAGAAATCGGAATTTTTTTTTGTTTCATATGAAAATTTTAACTTTTCATTTCAAACTCCCAAATTTCAACTAAATGACAAATGAGATATTATTACTATTATTATCATTATCATCATCATCATCATCATCATTATTATTATTATTATTATTATTATTATTACTATTATTATATATTATTACGTCAACACTCATTAAAACGTTATTTAATTCAATAGTAATTTGACCCAAAATTAAATCATTCAAAATATATAAATAGGATGTTACAATAGTTAAGTATTCAATAAGATAATACTTATTAATAATTTAAATGCTAATTGAAAGTTTTATAAATATATATAATATAATATAGTGAATTAAATATCTTACATTATTAAGTAATGTATTAATAATATGCATTAATTAATTTATTAATTAAAAAAGTTTATTAAATGATAAGTAAAAATAGAAATGATTACATAGAACACTTGTATTTAATGCTTAAAAGTTGTATTAGTTGTTTTAATTTTTAATGTTAATTACATCTGTGTTTTTAAGTTTTGTTTTATATAATAGTATAGATTACAGTTAAATTTATTTAATTAAGTTATTTGTGGTTTGTAAGTTGTTGTTAGTATCTTTTAAAGTCGATGTCATCTGCTTGCAATACTAACGAGACCAAAATCTAATGTCATGTCATGCATGTGTATATGAATGAGCGTAGGTAGCACAAATTAAATGTTACACAAATACTAATGTGGTGTATATGAATACATATTAACTTAACACAAATTTCTTATTTCTTATGGTTATAATAATTTTAGAAAAGAGATTTGCTTTAACTTGCAGAAATTAATTTAATTAAGTAGTGGGCTCTCTAAAGCGAAGATATAATTCTAACCGTTTTTCATGAAATTACAGCTAAGATAACTATGAAATCGTGACGATATGTCATGATTTTTTATTGTTGGTGATTTATAAAATTATTAACACTCATAGTCGTCAAGAGCAAGATCATGACATGTGCGTTTAGATAAAACTGACATCATGATGGTGAACTGATACTCTGTTTCATTTGGGTATTACCTCCATCCACCATCAATAATGTAACGTTTAAGTTAAATATCATAACACGTGTCTAGACCTGTTTTAGTGTCATCATGAACTATGGCAATGGGAGCTACTACTACAAAAGCATAGATATTCTCTGCTAAAATCATGTTAGAAAACATAGGTTACATAAGATCTTCAATCGCCATAAAAGTAGGATGCCCGGCTTGTAATAAAAGAAGTTGGAAGTAGGAATCCGAGTTTTATATCGTTAAATATGCTTGGTTTCCTACATACATATAATTGTGTTCAGTTAGTTTCTCCATAACTCAGTTGGCTAGTTATAATTCAGGTTCCATATAAGCATGGTTTTGTTATAACCGGTATGGAATACATCCCTCCAAAAATATATTAGGAAATAGAACAAGGATTTTAGTAAACAACCTACTTCAATTTATTAGTAAAAAATAGCACATCAATATGAGTTTAGAGACTATTTTTATTTATAAAAAATACCTTTTTACAATGTCTAAACCGGGAATATAAAACTTTTAAAAGACATGATTTTGAAGCTCCTTTGTTTGATATACAATTATTTAGTTATCTTTTGATGTTAACGTTTTAGCAGTATATACACTGTAGTTAGACCTTCCCATCTTTGACCAATTCATGTATCAATGATTGAAAGAAAATTAAAAAAAAAAACATTTTTCTCACGGCATGGTCGGTATGCCAACCAAGGGTTGGACGATTTTTTAATATTATTTGTTATATTATATTCACACATATTGAAATCTAATTGGTTCTGAAATATCTTTTTCTAATATTTTGACATACATGTAGTTTTTAATTTTGTTATATTTGTTTATTTATTTAAAACACATAACTTATTCTTTCAAAATTCAATAATAACAACATAAATTTAATCATGAACCATTTCTATTTAAGAGTTAATTGTTATTTTTGTTGTTGAGTTTTTATGTATTTTGTCATTTACATCCAAAAAAGTTTTTTCACTCTTAGGTCCCTGACTTTTTAAAAATTATTATTTTCATCTATTTTCGTCAACTTATTTAGTTGTGTTTGTTAAGTTATGGACATTTTAGTTTTTATACAAAGAAAACTTAAATTAAATGATTTGCATAATGACTTAAATGACTCTAACTTAATAAACATAATTAAATAAGTTGAGGAAAATAGATAGTTATTATAACTTTTTAAAAGTCGGGGTCTAACCGAGAAATATTTTTTTGATGAAATGGTAAAACAGATTAAAACTCATCGACGAAAATGACAATTAACTCATTTATCTAATAAATTTAGATTGAGTTGAGTTTTGAGTGAGTGAATAATTTGAGTTTGGTTGGATTGCGTAGTTAAAAGAGAGAAATTAGTGTTATAATTTCCTACTCTAATAAAGGTAAATAAGTGTGTCACGTGTTATTATCGCATTCATTCTTATCAAACTTTTCCCGCTTCTTTCTCCTATTAAATAACTACATTAATTACTAATAATATTATTTATTTTTATTATAATAGTTTTTAATAAATTAAAAAAATTATCTTGTTATTAATGTTATTTTTATAGAATAGCTTTTTAAATAGAATTTTTCTAAAAAAATCAAACTATTTTTACGTAATATTTTAAATTAGTTTTTCTAAAGTAATTTTTTATAAGATAAAAATAATTAAATATAGAGTTATAGTAAGGATATTTTTAAAAGAAAATTTTTAAAACGTTATTTTGAACAAAGTGTTTAATTTATTTTTGAAAAAAAACAAAAAATTTAAAAGTTCATATTATTGTTTTATTACTTATAGTTATTACTCATACGTAATTTCAATGATATCATGCTTAGTATATCGTTTTATAATTTTTATTTTATTTAATATTTTATTTGTTCAACCCGTGTAATACACGGGTTTACTAAAGCTAGTGAGAGATATTTATATATTTTCTCTTTTTAAGACAATAAATTACATACTTTCCTAATGCATATAATCAATTACATATTCCCCTTTTTAATACATATATAATATATATTTATCTATTTTATTAAAATTAACATATCAAATGAGTATTTTATCTTGCTTTTACTAAGTGACTTTTACGTATTAGGCTTTGTCATTATAGTTGTTTAAAAACTTTGACAACTATGTTTTGTATTTTGATATAAAACTTTGATTATCGATAATTATTGTTTTTAAATAAAGTTTTAAACTTTTGTATTTGGAGTTGTTATTTTATAATTTTTATTTGTATAGAAGACACGAACTTGAACAGATATATGATTGATGTTTTTAAGAAGAGAAACATATGAAAATAACTTAGTAAAAGTATTAATACAATAATCATTAAAGAACTAGTTTTAATAGAACGAGTAAATATGTAATAGAGTAAATTACACGGATAATCTTTAGGGCTTGCACGTATTGCAAGTTAGTCCTTATTTTTTGTAAATTACAGATGCGGGTATGAACTATAAATGATATGTACACCGGCAGTCCCCGACGCTAACTGATGTTAAGTTTCTCTGTTAAGTCAATGTAAAATTACCAATATACCCCTTAATTTAAAAAACAATAATTTCTAAATATAACCAAACTTACCCCCACCATCACATCTCACCCCAACCTTCCATCTTCTTCTTCTTCTATCTTCATCTTCTTCATCCATCTTCATCTTCATCTTCATTACCATTACCACTACCTCTCCACCACCATTTGAGAAATCAAGTACTACTATTGGTCTAAGTCTCTCTTTCTTCCCCATTCTCTCTCCTCTACCCCAACCACCACCAGCAGTAACCGCAGTCTCCGCACCCGTCGTCGATCAACAAAGGCATCGTAGCCGTGGGTTCTGTCAAGAACACGTTGGTGAGATCGTCGAGCCCATGGTCAAGCCCTTACCCTCATGGAATCGTGAGCCCGTTGCTTGGTGGAGTGTTGCCGTCGCTGGCGCGATCCGGAGATTCTTCTCTCTCTCTCTCTTTCTTTTTTCTAAACCACCGGCATAACGCCACCTCTCTTTCTCTATTCAGATCTGATAGTGCAAGCAACGACGGTGGTGGTGGGTTGACGGCGACGGTGGTAGTGGTTGAGGGTGTAGGCGGCGATGTTGGTGGTGGGTTCAAGGTAGAGACAGTTGTTGAAGTGGGTTGAGGGTGCAGGTGACAACGTTGGTGGTGGGTTGAGGGTGCAGGCAGCGACGGTGGTGGTGGGTTGAGGGTGCAGGCGGTGACGGTGGTGGTGGGTTGAGGGTAAAGGTAGCGGTGGTGATGGGTTGAAGGTAAAGGCAGCGACGTGGTGGTGGGTTAAGGGTGTTGCAACAACGTTGGTGGTTGGTTGAGGGTGCAGCGGCGACGGTAGTGGGTGTTAAGGGTAGAGGCAGCAGCAGAGGTGGGTAGGGTAGAGGCGGTAGTGGTGGGTGTGGAGAAGAGTATAAAAGAAGGGGGTGTTTGGTCTTTTAAAAAAACTAACAGAGAAACTTAACCTTTGTTATTGTCAGGGACCGTCAGCGTGCACTTCCTACATAGTTCAGGCCCTCATTTGTAATTTATTGAAAGTAGAGATTAAAGTTGCAATACGTGCATACCCCAGGGACTATCCGTGTAATTTACTCTATGTGATATATATGTTTTAGAAAGAGAAAATATGTAATTAATTTTTTAATTTGAATAAATACGTAATTAATGAGTTTAGGAATGATAAATATGTAAATGCCTATTATAATAAATAGAGTTAATTACACAAATAGTCCCTGTGGTTTACCCAAAGTAATAGGTTTTGGTACTAACTTTTTTGAGTAACAACTTTGAGTATTGTGGTTACTATTTTGTAACACCTGTGGGTACTAAACGTAACGGCCATTTGTTTTAAACAGATTACCCCATCACATGCCAAAAACGTGAGGGTAATTTAGTCAAATCAAATAGAAATGTATACTTTACCAATTTAAACCCTTTCTTCATCATCGTCTTCATTTCTTCTTCATCATCTTCATACGAGGGTAACCATAGCAAACAAAATGAAGTGGTGGTCATCAGGGATGACAATGAACATTTCCACTACGAAGTTGTATCAGTAAGTGACCGCAAACCCTATGTTTTGTTTACAGTAAGCAATTCCCACTAAATGTTTAATGAAATTCCTTCTTTATAGGTAAGGATCATATTCAAATTTCTTTTCCATTAAGATTCACCATGGTGGAGAAATTGGTATAAAGATCAGCAGAGGTATATGTAAATGGGAAGATAGATTATGTTGATTTTGTGGCTAAAGATGATTTTCTCTGTTTCAGTGGTAAATGATATTGCTAAAGAGTTAGGTTACAATCAAAATGATCGTTTGTTTTACATTTATCTAATTCCCTGAAAGTAACTTCAACATTGGGTTGAAGGTTTTAGCAGACTATGAAGATGTTTTACAATTATGTACTATGTATCTGATCATCAATGCCTTACTTTGTATATTGAACATGGAAATAGTAAGCTTTTGGCTACTTCAAGTGTCCCAGATGATGTAGTTACTAATATGGGTGGTGCTGAAGAAGATGATGATAAGCTTGTAGATGAGGCTAATGAAGTTGATGAGGTGGAAGTGATATGAAGAACTTCAAGTTGCACTTGAATGGAGACAATCAAAGTGATGAGGAGGTCTTGATGTAGTTGATGAGGATTACTTGAGTAATGATTCATTTAGGACATCTTCATCAGAAGAAGAAGATCCTAATTAAAAGAGAAGAGAAAGGCAATTAGAAGATTAAGAAAACAACAAGAAGGTTGTAAAGATCCATGCACTTTCTATATTGGTCAACAATTTGGAACAATGAAGAAGTCAAATCACTGATTCGAAGACATGCTGTTAAGACAAGGAGCCAAAGCATATGGCCCAGATCAATGTGTCCTATAATGTTGAAGGAGCCAAGCATCACAGACCAATTGGGAGGCCAAGAAAGATAAGATAAAAGGATGCTTGGAGAAGGAGATGATATGGTCAAGCATGGAAAACTAACTAGAAAGTGGAAGACAGTGACATGCAAAAAGTGTGGAAAAAAGGTCACAACAAAAGAGTTATACTGGACAAGGGGAACCATTAGTTGCTACTCATTGAAGATTTATCAGTTGTGTACTTGTTGAAACTTTACTGATGTTTTTTATATTTGGTGGTCATTATGTATTTTGAAACAATGTTCTGCACTTTGTTATGTAACTTCTTGGGTTAAGATACTTGGTTATTATGTAGTTAAAAGCAATGTTCTGTATTTGGTATGTTACTTGTTGGTTTAATGAAGCTTTGCTTTTGGTTAATGGTCAATGAGTAACTACTTGTGCTCTTAGTTACAGGTAAATGATTATATTGGTCAATGGTTATGTCTTTCATTTCACTGCACATTGGTTTGGTTATGATATATTTTCACTGCATATTGGTTTGGTTATGATATATTGATTAATGGGTAAATGGTTATTCTTTCATTTTTCGCTGCATTTTGGTTATGTTAGATTGGTCATTACATTTTAACACACACACTGCACATCATTTATCACATTTCACATTGGTTTGGTTATTACATTTCAACACACACACTGCACATTGGTTTGGTTATTAATTTTAACACACACACTGCATATTTTCCATCCACACTGCCCTTCATAACCCTAACATAACACAGTTTGGTTATGTCATTTCATCCCATTTCATTCACAATTGACATTGTTATTTCTTTTTATTTCTTTCCATCAACATTGGCCAGACATAACACAATCAATAAAATCATATTATCCCATTTCATAACACAATCAACAGAATCATATCAATTACATAATTCAAACAACATTGAACATTTCCCATTTCATTCATAAATCAGAAAAGTTACACACTTGAACTACATCATATAGAATACAAAAACACCAAACCTACAAACATAACCAACTTAACATCAATTTCTTGTTCTTCCTTTCAATTTCTTTTGTTAGTGTTTTAACTTTCGCTTCAAGGTGGTTCTTTGATTTCAACAACCCTGGAATGATTTCAGCTGAACGGGACACATCGGAGGATCAATCCAAACAAAAATGTGCACTTTGATCGCTGCAAATAAATAGGGATAGATGAAGATCTAATTACGATTCAGAAGTTGCAGATGGTTTAGAAGAAATTTACCATTTGGGGTAAGAGTAGAAGCGTCGTCCAGGTTGTTGTTAGTCCAAGAGGTTTTTATTATGGCTGCTCTACCACATTTGCACATAACCATGGTTATTTGAAACAATTAGGGCTTCAAGTTTTGAAACGATAAGAAGAAATGAAGATGATGAAGAAAAATGAGACGATGATGAAGAAAGGGTTTAAATTGGTAAAGTATACGTTTCTATTTGATTTGACTAAATTACCCTCACGTTTTTGGCACGTGATGGGGTAATCCGTTTAAAACAAACGGCCGCTACGCTTAGTACCCACAGTGTTACAAAATAGTAACCACAATACTCAAAGTTGTTACTCAAAAAAGTTAGTACCCAAACCTGTTACTTTGGGTAAATCACAGGGACTATTTGTGTAATTAACTCTAATAAATATTTGGATGTCAATGTAAGGCTAGCTCATTTGATAGAACCTTTATCTTTTAGAAGGGATGTATTGTGTTTAAACCCAAACATGATTTAATTTAGTTTCGTGTAATTTAGGAGTAGCTAGTTTGATGTTAAAAAAAAAAAATTAATGTTTGGATTGGGTTGGCTTATGAATGATGATAGTCATACGACATATGTATAGTTCTCTTGCGATAAATATATACATTTTCTTGTTTGATATCGATGTCTTATTATACGTAAAAGAATATATGTTGGTGGTTTTCTTGACAAGTTAGTTAGAATTTTGTATTGTTAAAAAAATTAGTAATACTTGTTTGATATGGGTATCATATTGTGAATAAAACAATAAATGTTATTGTCGAAAGTATTTTTTGACATTTTTTTCTTTATCGCTTCTATATTGACAAACTTATTAGATTTTAAAGGTCAAAAAAAGTAACAAAAAAAACAATATGACTAAACTCAAACACATATAGTAACCAGAAACAACTAACTATTTAGTTATTAAAACGATGACTTGTAACAGGATCTCAAGATCAACAAGAACAACCAAATTCAAAGAGTGACAAAACCCTAAACAACAAAGAATAGAAAGAACGACAGAGAGAGTGCGTGAAGTATAGAATGAAAAAGCGACTCCAGCAACACCCTCTTAGCACATATATATGACCCAAGAATGAGTAAAGTGACTCCAGCACATAGCACCTAATTCGCGGTTCGCTCCGGTTCAAAAACGAGAAACGGGTTCGCGATTCGCTAGAGGCCACGAATCCGGTTCGTAGGGGGTAGGTTCATTCCGGTTCGATCCGGTTCGGTGTACCAATCAATTCGGTTCACTCCATATAACTAAAAACAAGGCATGTTTAAAAGCAACATAATTATATATCTAAAAAACATATATTCTCATTAAACAAACCGATAGTTTTAAAATTCCGAATTATAAAAAAAAAACCCAAATTAAAAAAATAAAAACACAAAACAGATTTGACTCATAACTATTATAAGTGTTGGAAACTTAATTTGACTCATATAGATGGAAGAGCAGAAGGCAGTTGCCAATTTCCTTCCAAAGAAAACAACATGAAACATTGAACACCACTGGAATTCGATTGGTCTAGGTTGAAATTAATTTTCCTCTGATTTCATAAATTCATGAATTCACAGTTATATAAATCACGAATCATGGTTACCCGATTCTCGAATCGATAGCGAATTTCTTGGACTACTAGCGAATTGCAACCACGGACCACAATCGAACCACCGAGCGAACCACAATCGAACCATTGAGCGAACCACGAGCGAACCACGAGTGGTTGGGTCGCTATCGAATGCGAATGGGGTCGATTGGAACCAATTCGAAAATCGCTAGACTTCCAGCGATCCTGTGACTATACTCCAGCAACACCCTCTTAGCACATATATATGACCCATATTCTAAACCGAAGCTCCAAACCTAACCATGACCCATGTGCAACTTAGTGAGCAATGGGTTGCAGATGGTTCAACGTTTTGAACCAGAGCACAACCTT
>JACCIY010000511.1:0-67203 GCA_025506505.1 Flaveria sonorensis
CCCTGGTGCCAAAACCCAATTTGGGCAGATGTGGATTCCTCGCTACGAGGATCTGAAGGGAAGCATCATGGATGATCTCACAAGACATGGTATTTCATTCACCCGGAAGCCACCAAGATGTATAAATGACCTGAAGAAATTTATTGGTGGCCGGGTATGAAATGTGACGTGGTGAATACGTGAGTAAGTGCCTGACTTGTTTGCATATAAAGGCAGAATATCAGAAAAACATATGGGAAGATCCAACCCCTTGGATATACCCGATGGAAGTGGGAACACATCACCATGGACTTCATCATGAAGTTGCCCCGCACGGTAAGAGGATGTGGCACCATTTGGTGATTGTAGACCGCTTGACGAGAAGTGCCCACTTTTTGCCAATCCGAGAGACTTACTCGTTAAAGGTTGGCGGATCTGTTCATCAAGGAGATTGTAACTCGTCATGGTCTGCCGTGTCCATTGTTTCTAATAGGGGCACTCGATTCCCATACAAGTTCTGGAAGAATTCCACGATGCGATGGGAATGAGGTTACACATTACACACTTACCACCCAGACAGACGGTCATTCAGAAAGAATGATTCAAACTCTGGATGACATGCTCCAGGCATGCATTATTGATTTGGTAGAAGCTGTGAACACCTATCGTTGGCAGAGTTTCCTTACAACAACAGTTATCATGCAAGTATAGGCATGCCATCATTCAAAATGTTGTATGGGAGATGATGCAGAACCCCAGTGTGTTAGGGTGATATCAAAAAAAGGAGTTGGGGAGTATCGAGATCATCGAGGCCACGTCGGAAAAGTTAAAAGATCAAGGCCTTTAATGAAAGCAGCAAAGGATCGGCAGAAGTCCAACGCTAATAAGAGAAGAAGGCCAATTGAGTTCCAGTAGGAGATAGGTGATGTTCAAGGTATCTCCTTGGAACTGGATTATCAGTTTTGAAAGCGAGGGAAGTTGAGCCCAAGGTACATCGGCCCTTTAAATCATTGCCAAAGTTGGTGAGGTGGCATATGGGCTAGAACTCCTGATGACTGCATGGGATTCATCCTACGTTTTCATGTATCTCACTTACAGAAGTGGTTGGCGTAAGGTGATGTTGTTATCCCTCTTACGGACTCGAGGCTGATGAAAGATTGAATTAAGTGAGCAACCAGCAGCTATTTTAGACCGGAAGCGAAACGGTTAAGGAATAAAGTGATTAGTCAAGTAAAGGTGCAATGGAAGCTCACAAGGATTAGAGGCCACAGGAGTCAGAGGAAGAATGAGACGACACTACCCTGAAACCTATATAAGAGGGGTGGACTTGTAACACCCGAAAACTTCAAAAAGAAAAGAAAAGAAAAGAAAGGAGCAAATAGGATTTTATTTTAAAATGCAAGGGTAAAAGTGTACAAAGGCCAAACCGGCCCATAATGGGGTTTAAAAAGAAGAAATGACCGCCCATACCTTCTCTCCCATGCACTCAACTTACGGCTAGTGAGAGAAAGAAGCTCCCATCTGGTTTTAGAGAGAGAAAATAGAAAGTTCTTCAAGAAGGTAAGATTTTAATGGTGTTTCTTCTCAGATTCATTCGGGTTTAAGCCTTCAAACAGCCTTCTATGTGTTATATGTGTCTATTGTGCTTCTTTACATGTGTTTTTAGGTGTTAGAACTCCAGGTTTTCCTCTTGGGTTTGTTATGGGTTGCTTGAAAGCTGGTTAAGGTGAGTTCTAGATCCCCTCTTTTACTTGTTTTAATACTTGTTGGGGCTGATATGTGTACTAAAAAACGATTTTACCGACAAACTATGTTTTTCACTTTTTAGAAAGACTTTTTGAGAAAAGTTTGTGTTTTAAAAGATTTCTATGGTTGTTTATGATGTTTCAAGTGTATCTGCTAGATCTATGCTAAGTTATTGTTTAAAGATGTTGTTTGGGACTAGAATTCACTTAAGCCGGACATAAATGTTTAAACCACATCCGCTGTAAACACTTAGGTATGCATGCATGTCCGCTGTGGACACTTAGATACGCATGCATGTCCCCTGTGAACCCTTAGTTATCCGCTATGAAATTTAACCATCCGCTGTGGAGTTTAGTCATCCGCTGTGGAGTTTAGTTGTCCGCAGTGGACTTTAATCATCCGCTGTGAACACACTTCGTGTTTAATTCATCCCCTGTGGACTTTGGTCGTTCGCTATGGACTTTGGCTGTCCGCTGTGGATTTTAGTTGTCCGCTGTGAACACTTAGGATTTAAGTCATTCGCTGTATTCATTATTCATGCGTTGTGGACACTTCGGTTTATGGAAGATTTTGTTTGTTTAATGTTTCTAATGTTATAATCTTTTCTTATGGGTTGTTGTTGCCAATAATAGTTACTATTTCATGTTATGTGATTATAAGACAATGTATATCTTAAAAGTATTATTCATAATCAAGTGGACACAAAGGATTAAAAGAAAGACAGTAGAACATAATGAATGTTACCCTCGGGCCCTTATGATGAATGAAAAGCCCTGCAAACAAAAATGAATGGAGGTGCACGACCTTGTTATCATTAGCTCAACTGATGTGCGGCTGTTTCAGGCCATGAGGATGCATATCTGGGGTCTAATCCTTGTGGTTGGCCAATGAATGAATGAATGGGACCTGAATTCATGAGCAGGCTTCATGCCTAGCAGTGTGGGTCAACTGTCAGGGGTTAGCTACCATGATAAACGTGTACTGGTAGGGGTTTGGCATTTGTTGCCAACCAAAAATGTAGGCTCTTGCTTTGTGCAATCCTAGTTAATAAAGAGAAAGATAAAGAAAGAAAAAAAGATAATGAATGCCTTAATGAATGATGATGTATAATGATGGATGATCACCAAAGGAGCTTACAAAATGTATATTTTTATATATTACAAAACTAAAACTCACTCAGCAACGTTGACTTTGTATGCATATCAGTTGGCAGGTAATGAGTTTGTTGGGGATGTACGGATAAGCTACTTGGCAAATAAAGACTGGCTTCCATGTTCATGCAGACAATATTGTTTTTGTCTTGTAATACAACATAATTTGAATTTTGAACATAGTAACACTGATGTATTTCTTGGCAAAAATTATCATAAATGCATGAAATGGTTTTTGTTAAATTATTCTGCTACGATGTTTTGTTTTCTTATTTTAATATATTTTAATGTGTCTTAATATGGATGGTGCTATGAATTACCAACTGTGGGGTTTTCCGGGATCGGGGCCTTACACTCAGAAAGGAGGCGGTGATGGCAATGGTGAAGATGAATAATGATGATGACTGTAGCTTGGTGGTTTTAAGGGTTTTTGGATTTCCTTTGATCGAAACCCCTAAATCAGATGGGATGGCTGCAAAGGCGGTTGCTTGAGGGTGTGTGAGAGAGAGATAGGTTGGGGTTAGGGGATCTTGAACAATGATGGAGGTGGTCTTATGGGTGGTGGTGTGGGAGGCGGTGATGGTGGTGGCGATGTGAGATATGATGGTTAGATGGGAGATGTGGTGATGTTGATGAAGGCGTTGAGCAGGGTGCAAGGCATGATGTGGTGATGGCGGCGGGTGGCGTTGGCGCAGGTGGCGGTGGGCGGCGAGAGAAGGCGAGAGAGGTGGCAGCAAATTAAGGTTGGGGTGAGTTTGAGGTTTTTGATGAATATGAGAGAGAGAGAGAGGAGAGAGAGAGAGAGATAGAAGATGGAAGAAGAAAAAAAAAGAGAATAGAGGGAGAGAGTAGATTGGGGTAGCCTAGGGTGAGATGGTATTATAATTTGTTTTTTTTTAATTCTAATCACGGGGGTAAATTTATCATTTCATATTAACTTAACCGAGAATTTTAACGGTGTTAGGGCGTGTCTGAAATTGAAACAAACCTCAAGCTAATTGATTGCCAGAGTGATAAATAAAACTATTGGACTGAAACCGTAATTTTCGTCAAACCACAGGTACTAAATAATAATTTACTCAGTATATAATTACTTTACTTTTAATACTGATATGATGTTACAGTAATTATTAAAATTGGATGGGAACTTGTATTCATTAACACTTACTTATTGCTAACTTAAACTATAATCTCATCGACCAGCAATCACTATTATTTTACTTTTAAAAAGTTGACTATCTAATTAGCTTTCTCTCGATCTTCATTTTTTCACGCTAAATAGTGGTTCTACTTTTTGCTTTAGTCGCATCCACTTTCTCAATGCACCCTGCATATAGATTTTCATAATTTTATGCATAATTAATCATTGTATAAAAGATACTCTCTCATTAAAAGAATATATAGTATTGGCATTCCTTATTGCCTAGGATCAAATAGATTGGGATCGATTATAGTATGGGTCCTGCACATGAATGTGCAGTGAACCTGGTGGAAAACATGGAAAATCGGGACACGATTTCAACACATAATATCGACATACATATGGGTATTTATTCCCTTACATTAGCATTATTAACTAACAACTAACACAATAACCCTTTATTTTTTGTCTAATTTCATCAGTTTGACTTTTATGAATTATCTAATAACACTAAATTGAAGATGATTTCTTGATTAATTCGCTTCCGGCATTCCTCTTATAAGTTTTATTAAAAGATTCTTTTTTCAGTTTCTAATAATTAGTATTCTACTAAACATCTACTATTTATTGTCATATAAGAAACTTTAATATGTATATCCTATCAAAGACTAATTTTAGTAGGTGAATATATTTCTCCTGGTTCCAATCTAAGTGTTGTTTTGCATGCGATTTAAGTACTAATTAAATAGAAATTTACGAAATTATATCTACACATATATTTGTGTATATATAATTAAATAGCTGATTTATCTAATCATTTTCTTAAGTATACTTAATAAATAATTTTAATACTTTCTTCCTCATTCACAAGATTTACTAATGTATGTTAGTCGTCTAGAAAAAGAAAGTCAAAAACTTAGACGCTTTGAAGTTAATGTACAAAAAATAGATAAATGCAGAAACCGTGAGGAAAAAAGGTTACTTTGAGCAATCGGTATTGAGGTTAATATCAAAAGCAATGTCGAGACCGCATTTGCCAGAAGGCTTCGAACATTGTCAAGATTAATTCCTGGGAGCGTCGTGGCGGTTTGCTCAGTGCACTTGCAAACCATCTGGCGGTCCACTGTGGTAGTGGCCACACTATTCAGTGACCTCGCACCATTGCAACAGTCTGGAGATACCTGACCTCCATTGATCAGTGTTTGCACAGGGTGCGAGGTCACTGATCACCTGATCGCAGGTCAACGCGCCTTCTACTACTATAAGTGGTGCAGCCAGTACCACCAGACAGTAGAAGACCACCACCAGCGCCACCTTGCCAATCAGTTCTGCCTTAGCCATAATGCTTTTCACTACTTGCTGTACGTGTATACAGAAATGTAGAGGTTTTAATATTGCGGGGATCTGTCGTGAGCTGGTGGGTTTATATAGGGTGTTGGATGGCAACATTAGCAGATGTGATCAAGATTGTTAATTAATTATATATATATATATATATATATATATATATATATATATATATATTATATTATATATATATATATATATATATTTGCGATTGGTCGGTTTGTCAAATGACAAATTACGATTGCTCCAGAATTTATTTTTGTTTGTTTTTACCAAATTTTTTGGCTTTTTTTTTGTTTTTTTTTTATATTTTTTTCGAATATGTGACGAATTACACCGTTGCGTAACGCAGGTTATAAATCTGGTAATTATAAATTTTAAATGTGCATAATATTTCCAGTTCATATATTAACTAATTTTATTACAAAATTTATATTCATTTTCTAATTAAGAGCACCCGCAAATGGCAATGAGGTGTTTATGGAATCTACAACCAGATTATCTGGTACGACACGCAAACACTACTAGAAAACTAAGCATGATTAACGAAAAAAATCCGTAAGTTATTACTGATAAGTGCCAACGGATTTCACGAAACCCGAAAGAAAATGAAACTTAAATTTAAACGTCTTTAAATAAATTACCTATGAAATAAATAGAAAGTAAATTTCTGACCATCAGATACCTAAAACAATTTAAAATGGGAATGTCTTTTGTTTAAGTTTGACTCTAAGCCAAATTGCTTAGGTTGAGCAAGTGGGATTTTCAATTGTGTGTTTTTCTTCTGAGAGGGTTGGGGGTGCAGTCTCGTTATGAAATGGATAGGTGATGCTATTAAATAATATATGTCCATCGAAACAAGATCGTACATACATTTACTGTTCAAGGAAAAAAAAGAAAATGTAGAGTAGCACATTTTACGGTCATTACGTGACGTTTTTAGACGGCCTCCACAGTATTTAGTTAACCTTTTTAGTTTCTTTTTTCCGGTTACTAAAAAGTAAGTTATGTTGTTTGGAACTAAGGAAATTGAGTTATTTGAAGTAAACTTTGAAAGGATTATAAACAATTAAAACTTCAAGAATTGAATAAAATTTTAGAATATATAGAATTTAAGAATTTTTAAAATTATATTAATAATATTAAGAATTTGAATAAGTTTTATGAATTTATAAAGTTTAAGGATTTTAAATGCATTTAACCGGTTTATTTTAAAATCCAAATGAATACTTTTCCTCACTCACCTCTTCAAAGATAACCGTGAATGGTGATGATGGTGGTGTCACATGCGAGGTAGGGGCAGGGCTGCTCGTAGCGAATGAATGTTCTTGAGGTGTTTACACTGAATATGTATTCTTGTGTAATAGATGATTTCATTAACTAATAATGGCCCATTCCATTTATTTTTCTTACATACCCAAAGTAATCAAATTCATTGTTCCATTCTTTGCAATCATTTTTATTGTTCCATTGTTTGATGAGAACAATGTTTATTGTTTCATGTGTTTGCAGGTAGGATGAGTAGAATTATTCATTTCTTGGGCACCATATAAGTATAGAATTGTAACTTGCAAGTCCTATATTCGTTTGATTCATGTGCGAAAACTTGTAAAGCGACTTATATGAAAACAAAATTAAATTATATTGGTTTTCTATTAATTTGCTCTAAATAATTAGTTTTCTTTCTTTTTTTATTACAAGCGACATACTTCATTATTATTTGCACCAATTTTTTCTTTTTACTTTTCATCGATTTAGTTATAATTTTTCTTTTTGTTACATTTACGATACTTTCTATAGCATGGATGATCTTTGTGTGAAAAGCAACTGAAAATAGTTGGTTGGTGCAAACGTTCTACCATCTTGTGACACGTATACCATATACATTAATATACTTATTATTATGGTCATATTTTCATGGGATTGCAACTCTTGTGAAAGGTGTTTGATCACTTATTAAATTGTTTGTTAACACCAACTACGCAAGATCGTCAAGAGCATGCATTACCTTCTGATACCTATATACATTTATATTCCTTTTTTTTTCTTTTTCCTATCAGGAAGCAATTAAAAATAACTTTTTTTTTATCTTAAAATGGTTAATCCGGTGATATTAACTAGTTGGGACAGCAATTTTAGCTGAATACACTCCAGTCTGGGCAAAAAAACCGGGTTCGGACCCGACCCGGTGGACCCGACCCGGAACCGGGTACGGGTACGACCCGGTATAGTTGAACCCGGTTTGTACCCGGAAAAAACCCGTAGGTTGGAACCGGTATTAGTTTCTAGATTTTCTTAGAACCCGACCCGAACCCGACCCGACCCGGAACCGGTTGAACCCGGGTTGGACCCGGTTTTGCCCCTTTTTTTTTTTTTTTTTTAAAAGTAGCCGTTGGGATCGATTTTTTGCCCTTTTTTGTCACTTTTAGGCTTATAAGTTAGTATAATAGGTGTAGGTTGATATGGTTTAGTACCCAAGTCTCAAACGCAAAAACATACGCAAAAAACGCAAAAAATACTCTCGTTACTATCGTTTTACACGTTCACTTTCTTCAATCTTGATATGGCTCACTCACAATCTTCCGTTGGTCAAGTTCGTCCAACGCTCCAACCGTCGTTCGTGTCATTCAAGAAAAGAAAAAAAAAAAAAAAAAAAAAAAAAAAACCCCTTTTGGACCCGGTTTCATACCCGACCCGGACCCGACCCGACCCTACCCGGGTATACCGGGTAGGGTTTTTATGCTACTGAACCCGACCCGGAACCGTACCCGGGTTCACCAATACCCGGGTACAAAAAACCGGTTGGGCCAAACCCGGGTTGTACCCGGTTTTCGGGTCCGGCCCAAACCCGAAATGCCCATCTCTTACCAGATGTGGTTTAACACAGCCATTTAAATAGATAATATATTAATATAACCTGGACCAATTCGGACTTTGTTCCTGAGGTCCAATTAGAAAGCTAATATAACCACATTTTTTAATGAAAAATATTATTAAAGAACCACTAGCAAGATGTTAGTGCAATGGAAAAAACAACAAACATTACATTGAAAATCTATAAAATTAGAAATTACATCAATTTTGCCATGCAAGGTGATAGGGACCGATTCAAGATAATCAATCCTCCAAAATGATTAGCCTTTTGTATTAAGCAAACACTCTAAAAACAAAATAAGGAATTAGAAACTTTCTATCAATTTTCTTCTTTATTAATCTCCTTGTAGACATACATTTATTTAGTGAGAAAACATACAATCCTAACAAAACAAAACTAATGCGGTTTAAAAGAAAGTGGGCAAAGTGGGAAAACAAAATGCTTAGAAACCAAAAGAGACGTGGAACTATTAGATGGATAAAATAAACGTGACTTTCTTTGACTGCTTTTCACGGGTCGGATGTATCACAAGGCCTCCAAGCTCGCCCTAGATATGTTTCAACCACCATGGTACTTGTAGGACTTCTCAAATGGAAGAAAAAACCATTATATCCATATCCCACTGATTTATTATTTGTCTCTAGATTTCCTTTGCGAACGGGCAATCAATGAGCATATGATCTGTAAATTCAGTGACTCCAAAACATAATGAGCATTCGGTTGTCGTAACATGAACAACCCTCTTTGCTAAAGCTTCTTTTGATTGAACCTTATTTAAATCTTAATTTCCAAGATAGTATAACTAGCTACAAGGACGATCCAATGCTTTTGAGGGCTTTAAACAAGATAGAAATTTATGAGCTTTTTTTATTAAACAGGTCTTCTCAATACAGTTCGGTCAAAAAACTAATAACCTATTATGATAAAGTATCAATGAACTGAATTAAACATTTGAATATATACATCCCAATGTGGTAAGGAACAAGGATGAGAAAAACGCAAGGCGGAACCGTAATAAGCTTGCAATGGTCGGCTAGTTGTAGAGAAAATATATAAGTTTTGTTAAAATTTGATGTTGACTTCATACTGATTTATAATATTAAGTTAGGTGATATCATCAGTAAAGAAAATTGGATTATTTTAGGCCAATAAAGTTTGTTCAGTTGATCACCGTATTATGTTAAGTAAAATGCTAAGAAAAAAACAAAAACAAAAACAAAAAAAGACATGTAAACAGTAAAAAGTAAATCAAAACATGTAAGAATTTAAAATATTATTAAAAGCATGCATCAAATAAAATATGAAGGTATGAGAATCTAACTTAAAGCTCTTATGCTAAGGGGCATCCATGTTAGCAGCGAAAAAAAAGATTTTATACAAAACAATCAAATAACAGCTTATATAAATTTATACTTATATATCATTGTTCGTAATAGTGGCCTTAAAAACTTGATGGTATTAAATGACAACTTATTTTTCAACACTATAGAGCTGCCGATATGATCTCTAGGTAGTGTAGTACAACCAGATCCTTTAACAAATATAACTCGATTATTGAGATGGAATAAGGCACTATTGCTTTTAATATAACTTGGTTTTCGCCAATGAGTCTTAGATCAACTGGTTTAGGAGGAGGCACCCTATGACTTTCCAAAGTGGAGGTCATAGGTTGAAGTCTCACTAGGTACAAGATACTTCAAGTGGGCCAAAGGTTTTACCACAGTGGGCCTTTGGGTGGTAGGTTTCTCTTGGAATGGTGGGCGAGCCGGGTCACCAGCGCTGTCTGTGTTCGCGGGCGTGGGTGGCTTTTCGTCAATGGGTTTACCCGGGTGACCGGGCTTAAAAAATTATTCGTTGGCCGTTCAAAAAAAAATATAACTTGGTTTTCAAGAAAGAACTAGACAATATTACTCTCTTTTTATGAAGGAACTGGTTTTATTATATAGTATTTATAAAACTGTTTTAAAAGATTTTTATCTGCTCAAAATAACTTTGTATGTAATTTTAAAAGATTTGCATTACCTAAAATAGCACGTTTCAGTGTTATTTAGAAATGGTAAGTTTTTATTATAAATGACATGTTTTCGTTGAACTTATTAGAATAATATCAAGTTTCAACACATGACAAATTAAAGATGTACAGCATCACAATGTTTTACGGCCACATATCAAAATTGTTACACTAATTGAATAATTGTAACATTCGATTTGTAGGTTTGAAAATATGACTTTAAAATCTTTTTGAATCATGTAATCGATTTCAAATTAAACTATTTTGGTCATAATGTCACAATTTTCAACCAAAATTTTCAAATAGAAACAAGAATGAGTAAGATATTCTATGTGAAAATCTTGTGAGGAAAATATTGTGTAAAATGACCAAAAGTCCTTTATATAGATCACAAATCATTACAACATCAAATTGAAACGTCACAAGCCTTGGCGAAAGAGTACGTTAGTTGACAGTTATTCGGTTGCAACACTAGTAACTCTATCAGCATTCCTTAGCGGTAACCCGACTACTGTCGATCACCAAGTTGTTTGTGATACACACTTCATTTTGATAAGCAATCACCACTACTCCTAATCGCCACTAATGGGCAATGTTATTGTTGGTATCACTTGCAATTGATGGGCCAAGTTATTGTTGATCTCAGTTACAACTAATGCTCCATTACCAATTACTAGTGAAAAATTCTCATGCAACTTACCATCAACAATACAAAATCAAAGTAACTTTATGGCTTTTGAATATGGTAATAAGATCTTTTCCCATGTTGATCTGATAGCAAGACCCCACCAGATGCGCTGCCTTTTTACCCTACCCTATGGAACCCCTATGGTCGAGGGCATCACCCTTTTTAACCTCTAAGGTTCCTAGGTGCAAGAAAATCATAATAGTCATGACATGAGCGTATAATCCACACTTGTTAACTTGTATAAATGTTTAGAAATATCATCTTTTGGTCTTATGAATCTACTACCTAAATTATTTGATGACACTAAAATACAAACACTCCTCCCTCAGTTTAGTGTAAAGATAATCATATTCACCAATGAGCATAACTTTTCTCAAGATTAAACACAACTTAACAAATCCGAAAACATAATCAACTTAAACAAGAATACATAACACATTAAAAGCAATATAGAATAACCTTTTATGAAAATCAACTCAAAGAAGCACACATAAGTAAAATTCAAACTAACAGGTTAATATAAATCAAGATCTAAGGCGAGATGATAATAAGATTTTAGTCTAAAATGATCAAAATTATAACAACTTCAATTGATTACAATATCCAAATCGAAAGAAAACACAAAATGTAAAGCAAACAAGCCGATTAACACAATACACATTAACCAGATGATGATAAATCTCAATCTGGGCTTCAGGATATCTTCATTTAGGCTCTAAACTACACCAAAATCACCCCCAGGTCTCCTATGGTCATTCTTCAATTAAACTCCACTTAAAACAACCATCACACTTGTTTTTATAGCTGAAAATTAGGTTTTTATGCGGCTGGTCGGTCCATATAAAATTCATATGGAAATACAAAGAGTATAAAGACATTACAGAGAGTATTGTCTACAGTAGCTCAAAAAACTTCGTCAGTTGATCACATCAGTCACGTCCGCTCGGCATCCAATCTTCAATCTTAAAAGCTTCCATTCAAATCTTTATCCAAGCCTTCAAAAATACAATATGATGAGAAGTACTAGGGCTTACCATTTGTTAATCAAACAAAAAAACCCATTACATTGGCATTGGTTATGGGTGGGAAAAGATCAAACTGAAAACATACCATACATCTTCATTACATCAAAATTATTGTAGAGTGGATTGACATGGTTTAATGATTCTTCAATATCGTCAATGAAGATGAAGTAGAAGAACAAACAAGAGGGGAAATATCGTGCAACCGATAAATGAAGATGTAGAGTGAAATGACATGGTTTAATTGTTTTCGAAACATGAGTTGACAGAATTACCCTCACACGCATCGCACGCGTATGCCTTTTCCATTAAAAATCGTTAGCCATCCACATTAAAAACTACCGGTGTTACCCGCTCGTGACTAGTAGGCAACACAGTTGTAACTTTAGAAAGTTAGAAACTAAATATGCAATATGATATAACCAAATGACCATCCATTTAACTAATATATGTATTATGCATTTTGAACGTTCTTTAAATATAAAATAAATAAATAAATAAATAAATAAAGGGTGTTCGTTAAAAATGTCATTATTTTCATACAACTCCAACTTCTCATTAGTTTTCAAAAGTACAAGCACCCAATGCACCCAAACGTACAACTCATCCATGCCATCCACCCCGACACACCACAAAACACGCCATGCAATTACTATAATTCTCCTTTCGATCTCTCCCATTTCATCTCACATCCGCCCAAACAAACCACCGATCATGGCTATCGCTCGCATCAGAAGTCGCTTATCATCATCGTCACCGGCGCAACCACCGTCTCCGATGCCCAACCCCCGCATCTCCAACCCCCCCTTCAACAACTACGTCGAAAAACTCAAGAACATCCCCGAATTCGATCTGCCCGAAGACATCACCCGCCCCCAGATCGCAGAAGTCGAATACCGCATGATCAAATCCAAGGACAAGAAGGCGATCCAGCTGATGATGGATTCCGCGGTCAAGTTCGGGGTGTTTAGGGTCAGTGGGCATGGGATACCACCCGAGGAGCTGCAGGCGGCCTTCTCCGAGGCGGAGTTTTGCTTCGGGTTGCTGGCGGAGAGGTGGAGCCGGGATGGGGACAGGGAGGAGTTTGCGTGGTCGCGATCCGCCATGGCCATGGCGGAGCGGCGACGGGAGGTGAAGAGTGACGAGCGGTTTCTCAAGTTCAGGTTTGTTTCGTTGTTTATGGTTAATGTTGTTTGATATGGGAATAATTTTACGTGAAAGAGATATGTGATCACCTTAATTTGTGATTTGTTTTGTTTAGTTTTAAATCGTTTAGAATTAGGAGTCTTGATTTGGTAATTTGATGTTAATCGTGACGTATATTGTTCGTTTGAGGTGTATAATTGTATGTTATTTTGGTTTTGATTGAATTACATAGGAACACCAAAAAGACAACCATCAATATCATATATCATATAACACTATATATAAGCATACAATATTACAATATAAATAATATGAATTGTCTCTAATGTTTTTGTGATGATCTTTGCGGATGCTAGCGCAATGTGATTTATCTTAGTTAACCTAAAACAATTTATGACGATAAATTTTCTAACGCTTTATTATCTTTAGTTTTGCATCTCGAAGTGTTGTGCTAACAAAATAGATCAGATGTGCTAACAAAATAATATGAATTGTCTGACTTCACCTAAAAACCCGATCAATTATACATTGGATCGTTTCACTATGATAAGAGTACAGATGATAACCGACGAAAACATGTTCATACATTATCCTGATGCGCTACCCCGTCTATACATACCCAGTTAACCACACATCCTCCCATTATAACCTTTATGACGTTGGTGATGTTGTAGGGTGCACAGGGGAACTCTATTCTCTTTACACGTCCCTCGTGTAAGGTCTTTAGACTGCATGAATATTTATTTCTCCTAGTGTCTTTCAAATGTTAGTTTGATGTTTCCTTTAATCTCTTTTAATCGTTGGTATCATGGCGCTTGTCACTTGGTTAGATCGGATACTTAATGTCCTAGGAGGGTCGATGGAATGTCGTTGCATTGTACCATTTTGGAGAACATTAGATAAAACTTCGTTCTGTTGGCAACGATGCCATAACTTTGCATGAACCTTGTTCGTCGACACGATCAAAACAGTCAACCACATGAGTGCCAATCACCTTAGGAAGAATGATTCTAAGTTTGATTTTTTTTTTTTTTTTTTTTACTTGAACATATCACCCAACAGATATTAAAGAGAAGCAATCATCGGAGACAACATAAATCACTTAAGGGAGAGAACACGGAGGGTACACTGAATTTTCTATGTTGTATGTTATATAGATTAACATGTGACTGCATATGATGTTAGTTATTAAAGTAATGATATGAGAATGTTCTCAGATCATACAGCAGTTGCATATATTAGGATGTTTATTGCCAGTTCTTTTGTGTTATTTTTTAACTTTTCAAACTGAACTAGACGATTTGGTTTACAGATTGATTCAAAAATCATATGTATTAAAGCGGGCCGGACTATTCACTTAATCATAGTATATAACAAAATAAATATGTTATGATGTCATATTGTTACAATCCTTAAAAAGTTCTCTTTGCCTTTTGTCTCTACTAAAAGTTGTTTTTTTCCTAAAAATTAGTACATGCCCACTATTATGATACAGTTCACTCTATCTAAGTTTCTGGTCAACTCGACCCATAAGTTCCAGACTGAAGTTTCCTCATTTGAAGGCCCGCTAAACTTGAATCATGTAATCAAATCTAAATCAAATGGCAGTAATGGTTTACTTTGGTTCACATGGATCAAAAATTGTTACTAGCGATTTGACTCATAAAGTCATAATTTGAGTTAATCAGAACCAAACCTCGAACAACCTACTATATGTTAAAGCTTTTAGTTCTTAGATAATAAGTGATTCCATAATTTGTTTTAATAATCAGATGTAGTTGGTTAAAACATGAATCATCATAATTATAAGTATAATTATAATACTCTTCTAAATTTTAAACTGCAAACAAGTTCATTTCATCTCCTGAAAAGGAATGCTCTATTCCAATGTTCATTTGCAGACAAAAACTTGATAGCCTGGCGAGCAAGCTTGAAGTGATCGCAAAAGATGTGACTAAGATCATGGGAAGCAATGGAGGTAAGCAACCTCGAAAGAAAATAAAGGAAAACGAAACAAGAATGACAATATTCAAGCATAGTAACTCCTCTCTTCAACCCCACACCCCGCGATCATCTCAGACACCACGCGCATTGGATGGATCTAAACGGGATTCAGGTGCCTTCGCTCTTGGCCTTCATATCCCAACTGAGTCTGGTGAATTTCGTCTCTTGTCTGATGAAGGACCATTCTCATTCCGCACCAACCCTAGTACCATTGTCTTCACCATTGGAGAACAAGTTGAGGTAATCCGTAACCAGCCAATTGTTTTCCTTTCTTCATACGTCTATAATTAAATATAGAAGCTGGTAAAATGGATGGGCCACACCTATAGTTTTATATTTAGCTAATTTTTTTTTTCTTATTTTACTTGTTTGACCTGTTACATATAGTTGTGGCGTATGGATATAGATTTGGTGTTTTACGACTAACATGTTTGAATGAAGGAATGGAGCTATGGAGAGTTCCGCTCTGCATTTGGGGAGATAAACATAGAACCAGACATCCAAGAAGAAGATAAAGGAGCATACTCCATTGAACTCAAGTGCTCACCTTCAAATCTAAATGAGGCAGTTGACAAGAGTGAGGGTATCTCCATAACTGATCAGATCATCTTCATAGTCATAGTTGCCATAGTTTACAATCTCTTCTCCTATCTACTTTCTTGATTCCCATGCACTCTCCCCTTTTTTTTAATTTATTTTTATTTATTTTTATTTTATTTTTGTTTTATTCTGTTTATTTTATGTTTTTATGGTGTGTGGGTCAACTATTTTGCCTAGAACTTGTTCAACCCTCACCTCATGGTATCTACTTCCTTATAACCTAAAAACAAACAAGCTAGAATACTTGCATGGATACAAGTGTAAGAGATTGTTTCTTACAGTCTTTTATGGATTTATATGTTTTTGTTAGTTGTTGGTTTACCATGTAATAACAAAATGCAATGAGTATATTGTTTCTCATCTTCCTTTTCATAGTTTTCTGAAGTTTCGACATTAATTGGTTGACGTAAGAGATTTGATTGATGATTGATCTACACTTGTACATGTTTGACAAATGTTCAAGAAACTGAAATGAGGGTAGATAGTAGATAGTCAAACGCGGTATAGCTGACATGTAAACTGAGGAACAAATGGCACCAGGACCAATTGCGACCATAACCAAGTGGTCTTAAATCTAAACACTGCCTGAGAAATCTGAAACCAGCTAGACTATAGAGAAATCATGGTCAAGTTCTTTTCAAGCAGGTAGAATGATGGAGGATTAAAGCAAGACATCATGACTTGGGCAGCAAGTTAAACCAGATCAGATGCTATATTTCGGCTCGAAGTTGTATCTATTATCTTTTTAAACCTGTATGTTCACTTAGTAATTAGGATTAATTTAATTTGGTTTTGGTATTATAACATTCAATAGTTTTAGTATTCTAATCATATTAGGATAATAGGTTATTTAAAGAACATTTTCAATCAATATATATTATTTAATAAACTCTTTTATACATTTTTATGTCCGTTTTTAGTTTATGAACACAAGTTTTAACCTAAGAGAAGCTAGATATGTGAACAAACCTAATTCCAGTTTCCTATGGCTGTGTTTTAAGTGAGACTAGATGGATGACTATGTAGACACATGTTTGGCGTCAACAAGGAAAAACTACTAAGTACCATGGCAAGTATCATTCTTTTATATTTATTTTCCATATTACAAAAGAATAAAGTATACTTTAAGTTAAAAGAGTGATTAAAAATGAGAACTCGTCTTAGTATTCATAAGAATGTCTTTTCGGAAATATGTAACATACACCTAACATTAATTCACCACAGTTGCTCTTCCCTTTTACAAGTGTTACCTGTAGAGGATGCATTTGCAGCTACCACGAAAAAGAGATTGACCAAGCCTCTTATGTAAGTTTTCTCCTAACCAGTCCTTTGAAAAAGTCAAAACTGTAGAAACAAAATTCACATCTTCAATACTAATGAGGCGACAGACAACAAAAAAAGAAAATTGATTTGATAGAAAGTTCCAAATAAATAGTATTACTGTCATGCTAATTCCGGCCATAATGCATCAAAACTTCTTAGGCTTTTGGGTACACATGGCTAGATGGGCGAGTTGGGGCAACAAGTAAAGAAGGCTCATTTTACAGTTTGAAACATAAAAGGTTGGGTTGGCATGGCCCACTATCAGTTTTTTTGTCCAATAATTTAGAAGAAAAAAATATTATAGATGATTATAACAAAATCAATATTATTAATATGATACTTTGAACAAAACAATTTAGGAGAATGTATGAATCATAAATAGACTTTAGGTGATTTTCAACCTGGTTTACAGATAAGCAGTTCCTCTATTAGCTAACTTATTATTTGACCAAATAGAGTTAATTCTCAAGTGTACTGGCTGAAATTGCGACATTCACTTCTAAGATATGGACTTGGAAAGGGATGTTTTTGTCATAACTGTTAACCTATATACATATTGTACAAAGATTTCAAACTTATATCAGCCATTACTTCTGATCATTTTTGGTTGCTGATAAACAATTAACATAAAGAAACCATAATTCTTCAAAATATGCTTAACCTTAGGTATTCTTCATTGCTTTAAAGTGTCAATATTGTTTAACATTCCAATACATTGATATAGTTCAATTTTATTTCATAAACAGCCAATGATGGTTATTATTATTTGAAGTTATTAAGTTTCCATCTGACAATCAAAACTCATGATTTGATTATCAAGTCATACGTGTACTGTTTTCTGGGAAAGAGGGAGTACCTATTACCATCTGGATGAAGCTCGCACATCTCACCGTTATCAGCAATGGCCAATAAGTATCCAGAAGATGTTAACCCCTACAATTATCAAGTGAAACTGTTACAACTACATTGGCATCTCCAAATTACAAAAATGTGTAAATACATATAGACACTACCAATCAATGACTTTACTTTATCCAAGCATCTTGTCTTTAAATTTTATGCATGCACCTAGGAAAGTGCGTTGTGTGATGTGTTACTTTTTCAATGTTTGAGAACAATTATACATGTAATTACGTAATGAAAAATTAAAGGCATGCGACTAAGATTTCTTGGTTATTTAATCAACAAGGATATCAACAAATAGAAATTAGGTAGGCAAGCCATACCTGAACGGTAACTACATTTTCCGACAGCAAATCGTGATCTTGGACCACAATCCTCTGCCCACTGCACAGATCAACACCAATGATGAAACCCAGATAAATTTATAATATGGTCAGTTTTCATGATTTTTCACTATGATGTTCAAACTTGCAAACTAGCAATGACACAATTTTAATAGCATGTAGGCATGTAGCTAGTCTGAGTGTTTCCAAATCTTAAAGTTGACATTGCTAAATTTGTGGATGTAATCATGTAAATGTTAGGTATCTTTACGCAGCGGAAACAAACACAAACACGTACACACACGAAAGCAATAAGAACACGAGAATTTATAGTGGTTCGGTCAAGATGACATACGTCCACTCTCTGTAACTAGGTATTTTATTAAGCTCAAGGACTAGATTACAATACAATGACATGCTCTATATATAGAGATAAATTAGGGTTTCAAGAAGCTTCAATGGGCCAGGCCCATAACTCCATCCAAAAGCCCAAAGGCCTTCACATCTCAACAATCTCCCACTTGAAGGCCTTGCGAATACTCCAGCTAGCCATCTAAGTACAAAGCAACCCTGTCATCAGTAATTTTCAAGTAACAGAAATCCTCCAAGCCTTCAATTCCAAAGAACAAGCTAAGATTTCAATCCAAATCCCCTAGTTGCAGAGGCCCCTTTTCATCAATTACTTGAAAGGGCCCGTTGAAGCTCCCCGAGCTCCAACCCAGTAGTGGCAAATTCCACCAACGACCCATCCTCTGTCTCAACTGGTTTACACGATCCACCAGATTCAGAGATACATCGAGAACCACTAACACTCTCCAAATTCAGCAAACAATCACCAGGAGAGAATTTTCCAGTCGTAGTCTTAAAAACCCAACGATTCTTCTTGACTGTACCCGGAACATGCCCCATGCTCCCACTGCCACAAAATCCTCTGATTGGTTTAGATTTCTGACCCCATTCAGCTACAATCTCTGCTCCAGACTTCATGTTTGCAAAATGAACTCTCTTAGCAGCAGATTTAGCGAACCCGACTTTGACTTGCTTAACCTGGTTGTTCAATCCCTCAGCAGGTACCTCCACCATGTACAATGACCCATGCTTATCCCCACGAGCAATCACCTGGTTCCCATTGATTACCCTCCATTTACCACCACCAAACTTGACTTCCAGTCCTTGTTCATCCAGTTTACTAACAGAAATTAATTTCTTCTTCAAACCCAGAATCATCTTGACATTTTCAGGTTCCATGTAGTTCCCAATGGAGTCACCAAATCAATATCACCCATGCCCATTACATCAAGCATTCTGCCATCGGCGAGACGTACCTTCCCAAAATCGCCTGTTTTCAGATTCACCATCATTTCACCGCTGTGTACGGCGTGAAACGAAGAACCAGAATCCAGGATCCAAGAGTCCACACTGTTTTCAGCCTCAAGAATTAACACGTCACCATCATTGACATCCTCAGCAGCAGTGTTCAGACCTTTCTTTGGACATTGACTCTTAACATGTCCATCCTCGTTGCAGTTCCAGCACCTCACATTTTTCGAGTCCGAGTTGAACTCTTTCCCCGACTCCCACTGTCTCGGCTATTTTCCCTTCCCCTGCCAACATGTAACATCTCAAAAGATGATCCAACATTTGCACTTTTTAGACGTGTGTCTTCACCTATCACAATGTCTCGGATCTTTTCAAATGTCATTTCGTTAGGCCCCATAGAATTTGTAACAACAGTTACAGTCCCGGACCAACTATCAGGCAGTGAAGATAGCAACACCAGAGCTCGAGTCTCATTATCGAATTTTATTCCCACTGATTCTAATCTGGTAAGAATAGACATCAGATCATTAATGTGAGAGGTGACTGAGCTTCCCTCTTTCATTCTCATCATGAACAGTTCCCTCATCAAGAACACCTTGTTAGCTGCAGACGGCTTTTCATACATATTCGACAGGGCCAACATCATACCACTTGCAGTGGTTTCTTTCATGATGTTAAAAGCAACGCTCTTCGTCAAAGATAACATAATAACCGCTCTAGCTTTCTTGTCCTTGGAATTCCAAACTGCTTCTTCAGCTTTCTCCATACTCTCCGTTTTCTTTTCCAGTACCATATCCAAATCCTTTTGACACAGTAATGCTTCTATTTGCATTTTCCACCAACCAAAATCAGTGCCATTGAACTTTTCGATCACAGTCTTCCCGTCTTCAGCCATATTAGCAAAACAGAGACAAGTCTTCAAGAAACAAGCGCGCTAAACAGTTGATAACCAGTCAACAAAAAGATAGACAAACCAGATCCGGTACTTCCAACCAAAACCCTAGGTGTAAGCGCAGAAACCCTAGGTGACGGCGGCGACGGCAGAAACCCTAGGCGGCGGCGGCAGAAACCCTAGGTACACGGCGGCGTGTTTCGTACGAAATCTTCAAGAGCCTGATGCTCTGATCCCAGTTGTTAGGTATCTTTACGCAGCGGAAACAAACACAAACACACGTACGCACACGAAAGCAATAAGAACACGAGAATTTATAGTGGTTCGGTCAAGATGACCTACGTCCACTCTCTGCAACTAGGTATTTTATTAAGCTCAAGGGACTAGATTACAATACAATGGCATGCTCTATATATAGAGATAAATTAGGGTTTCAAGAAGCTTCAATGGGCCAGGCCCATAACTCCATCCAAAAGCCCAAAGGCCTTCACATCTCAACAGTAAATGCTTCTTCATTTCCAATAATATATTGAATAAGGTAATTACAAGGGAAAGTACAAATAATAATTACAATTTCTATGTGTAATAGTACCTATGGAGCCATGTCTTGTAATACAGCTCCTCAAGGGGCTGGAAGCCTGCATTTTGTAAGGAAGAGAGGCCATGAGTTACACGCAAGGAAAGTGAAAAGGCTTAGATTTTTCTTAGGCATATTAAGTAAAAAACCTAACATGTATTCGGTTTGACAGAAATATTCCTGGTTGACTTTCCTCACAAAAAAGAATTCATACTCTGGGTTACCAAACATGTTAAATAAGTGACAAAATACTTCACAACCATTGCCTTTTATGGGCCGCCTTTAGTTTAAAAGATAAAAAACAAGACCGTAAAACTGACTCTCCACACTACAATTATAAAAATGGTTAAAGAAATTGGAAGAGAAGAAAAGGCAGTAAAAGTGTATTGAATCATCAATTGATCAGATAATTCACAAATTTCACTTGTACTATGTTATATACAATTGACCAGTGCCAATAAAATATATTAAGTATTGAAAGTTGAGTTGCTGTTTCAAAGCATATAATTACATAAATGCCGTGCATGTCATGAGTCACTGATGTGTGATTCTGTTACCCCAGGATTCAGGTCTTCCAGCAAAATAACGGTTAGTAATAATCCAGGACAAATAGAAAAGAGTGTTAATTTTAAGCTTAAACAAAATGATAACTCACAAGAATAACCATCACAAAAGTAGTTAAATGTTTCCAGGCATAGCAAGACTAGTTATCACACTAAGACTTGAAAAAGAAAAACAGAAAAGAAGTATCTGAAAGGGATATTTATGCTTTCGAAATTTAAATATAAGAGGACTTAAACAATTCCCAACTTCTTCTCTTTTCAGTTTTGGGCTCTGCACATGGAATTAATAATTGTAACCATTTAAGTAGATCCTTACGATGGTATACCCTTCAACACAACTGACCAACATATAACTAACTGGAACAAAATCAATTTTAATCAACTCACATCCAACTTTTATGCTTTCACTAAATGGGAGAGAACAAACTTGATACTTCAAAGTGTGTACAAAATTTAACAATTTAGTACTCACCTTGGTTAATTAAAATATGGAAGAGGTGCTCAAATTTATTAAAAAATGCTGAAGTAATATCTTCTCTGCGTAGTTGGTAACCACAGGTCAACTTCTGCAGGGCAGCATTCAAGGATGTTGTTGGCTTATCGTTGTCAACATTCAAGCCCACTCCTGCAGTTGAAAAAAAAAAAGTAAATCAAAACAATGTCATCATTACCCATCCATAATTTTAGAATTCCAAATCCATACAAATAGCTACAACTCTATTAGTGATTTAGTGTCATATCACATATGTATACCATACACAACCAAGGTCAGCCACTCAAGGTCTGGGTTTACTCCACTGGCAGAGATGATGTATATTATCCAAAGGTGGTAAATAGCTTTTTTGTGTATCTTTCTTATAAACAACTAATTTGCAAAATATGATTATATATATATTTCTTATAAATAACTAATTTACTATAACATACACCTTAATCTCTTATAATTAATTTATTAGCATACAATTGACATATACCAAATACTTAATGAGTAAGAACCTGCTCCCAAATTTAGCCTATGATTTTGCAGCCCTCCTTTTATGAAATCAGTCAAACCATTGCTAAATCAATTGTTTGCATTGCAGGTTACTCTTATTGTAACCTTACAACTTACAACATTCATAATCTAGTAATTGAAAGTATTGTGTGTTCTAAAATTTATTACAGTGAAGCATGTTGCTATCCGAAATCTAGTCCTTTAATTAAATTTTAATGTCAAAAGTTGCTATTAGTTTGTGGATGTACACTTAGAGAACTCAAACACTATTAATGATGATGCATGTTTTTGTCTAGAATCTTGACTCTTGAGTAATATATCCCGGATACAATGGTAAAGCCCAATTGTAAAAATCAATCCAGACTTGGTTCGAATCTTGAGGTACACTTAGAGAACTCAAACACTATTAATGATGATGCATGTTTTTGTCTAGAATCTTGACTCTTGAGTAATATATCCCGGATACAATGGTAAGCCCAATTGTAAAAATCAATCCAACAAAATTGTAATTTAGTTGACTTGGTTCGAATCTTGAGGTAGTTCATATTCATGTTTTAGGAACCAAAATGCAATCTGATTTACCTGATTCGATCGAAATAAACTAATCCATCCATATGAACATCCCTAACGGGCCCAAATTACCCCCTTTACTATCATGTGAATGGTTATCAAAGATATTAAGAATCAAGAGTCCTTTCTTCCATGCATTTCCTAGAAGTCTTACATATTATGATTACTGTGTACAAAGTTGATATTTTGCTCTTTTTCAGATCAGTAGCATCTCTTTTGATATTTCCTGTCACTCTTCCTAACTGCTGCTTATACAAATCCACATATATGTACCCATATATCTTGAAGCAGTTTTCTCACATGCCTTAGAAAGAAAAGCACCATCGAAAGATGAACTAAGAAGAAAAATGGAAACTTTTGCAGTTCAGCCATTGATTACAAAGTGAAGGTCTATGATATCAGTTAATGAGAATTTTACCAGCACTAATATTAAACTTCTTAGATCTATATGTTGATGTACACAAAATTCCTCCCACTTTAAGGCCATCCAAGTAAAGATCATTTGGCCACTTTATTCTAACATCCAGAGGTGGGACGCCCTGAAATTGATAATACAAAACAAACATTAGCATTAAATCTGCATCAAGCATGTACCAGGAAATGTCGATTCACGTTAAACGATTAACTTCCAGCATATCATGTTAATAATCGAATATTACAGACCAAACTCTTTTAAAGTCAGCCAAAGGCTATGCCACATCAAAAAAGTTTATCAACATTTGATGGTCTTCTTCTTGGAAGTGGTTAGTAACTCACATGTTTGTTAAACTTAAGATGAATATTGGCCAAGGAACAGATGAACAATATTTTTAAAACTAATTTTAAACAAGAACCGATACCAAGAGAGTATAGCCTACTTGTATGTTTGGAAATGAAAGCATGACATCATTACACCAGCTCGTCCATACATAACAGGATACGTCATAATATTTAGAAAAACCTAGTGTAGCATGCAAGGGACATCAAGTCTGGTATAGAATTTTACAAAAAGGAAGACCGATGTGGCATTTGTTACTCCACATTAGCTCATACAAGCACAATAACACTGCATGTACATAGCACCATTTCTCGTTTTGATCTTCCAAGATGAATTTGAATAAATTTTTTATAAGATTCTTCCAAGTTTCTCTAACCTTTCCAAGAAAGCTTACAACTATAAAAGGGAGCTTAAACTCCAACCCTAACTACATATTTTACTACTCATTTCATTCTTTGATAACTATGGTAGAACAAGGAGGTCTGTTAAAGGCTAAGCATGTCCACTTATATAAGCTACTGCTTTTCAAAATGTGTACTCCAAAGTCCTCCCATTAACCATCATGTCATTGGTTGCATTTGAAATCTTAAGTGGAACTTATTACATCAAAGGTAATTCTTGCTTAATCAATTGCCTTAATCATCCTCATGGTAGAAGAACTTTATTAGCACTTCTTTCGAGTTCCAGAAGGTGGTGTTGAATAAGACTGACCATATGGGGTGGTAAACTCTCATGACCTTTCTTGATCACCATTACCTTCTGTAGAACATCCATAATTGTATTGCAAAACCTAATACATCAAGCTTAACCTTCCTATCATTGCATGTCAGCTATTTAGGACATTGTCTGATTGTCATAACATATCATAACCCCAATTTAACTTAGTTGCATTCACATTGTATTATTAAACATGCCTTCAATTCTATTAGGGTTACACTCACAAAACCCTTTAAGGCACCAGACGGTTCTTCCAATAATACTTCTTTAAATCTTGGCTGTAAGAGATCTCTATATGAAGGTGATTTTCTAGGGCAACTTATGCAAGATCTTTACAGATCCTTCATTGTGATTTTTAAGAATGAAACCTGATTCTCTTCATATAATTCTAATCAACAGAAATATAATACTTATAAAAGAAAACGTACTAGCTAAATTGGCATTCCAATCTCCTAATTGATTGAGATCCACATTACCATAGTACAACAAAATTAGCCTAATACAGTTCTTGTATCCTATTTTACAAGCTAATATCATAGACAATAATTTACATAATCAGATCAATACTCTCCACATTCCTACCTTATAGCAAGATTTTGATGAATATGACTTTTAACATAATTCCAGTAATATTCATCACATTCTTCATTGTGAAATTCTGCAAAAAATTGTGTTATTTCTCAGTAATCTAAAGCCCTTTTATTCTATACCTAGCAACACAAGCCAATGAAGAAGTATCAATATTAAACAAGAAACTGGGAGAAACAAACAAGCTTACATTTTTCAGAGCAAGATCCTTAATTGCTTCTGTCACCGCAAGACACACAACATACTGCACAAGAGGCACCATACGACCACCTTCCATTTGTATTGTAAACGAAAAGAGAAGGCTACCTTTTGGAGATTCCCATATATTTTGTGAACGTCCTGTAACATTGAACTTATTCTTTAAGTCTATATCTTTCATATAGAAATTTATGAATGGCTCACATATGATCTAATCTTGCCTAACTACAAAACCAAGACAAAATAAATAATCCCACAACAACAAATTTGAATATTTCATAGACCATATACCTCGTCCTTTGAATTGAACATCTGCAACGCACACACAACCTATCGGAATCTCACAAAAGTTGCTGCATAAACCCTAAAAGTTTTAGCAACTAAACCACAACACATTCATATGATTCTCAAAAGCTTCTTACACTTACAGGGAGACAACGTCTTGAGTCGAAGGTAATCTCGGAGACCAAAGAAGAACTCTTCCAAAGCATGTAGTCATAAGAGAAGCCATGTATGTGTCAATATTAAACTCATCTTTCTCTGATTGCCATCCCACCTCAGATTGCAAAAATGTCAGTAGCTTTACATCATCAGCAAGCTTAAGCGATGAACTTTCCTTCAAAGACTTCACCAATTCCCTCTCGCTTGCTGATTTACCACTTAGCACTAGCACAGACGGTAACTGGGAATCCATTCTAGCTAGAACAATCACATCACAATTAGCATACACATCAAACATAAAACTTTACATCTAACAGTGATGAAAGGAAGTATATGACCAATTCATCAACCGTCTAAAAAGTATACGCATAAACATAATCTAAATCAGTTACCGATTCATGTAAATTTTGAATTGAAACTTAATAAGAGTATGATCATACCTGTTGCAGTAGCGACTGAGAAGGATAGACTGGAGATTGTCTTCTGAGGAATTCGAATGAAGGAGGAGGTATGTTGTAGAGAGAGAAAACAGTGAAATGAAGTTCGTAGAGAATTAAACAACATAGATTGATGAATGGTAGAGAGAAATTGATGATGAGAGATGCATTTAGAGACCTAATTACTCACTTCTCAAGAGGTTAATACACTACAGCTGTTCTACGATGGTGTTCTTCATTGTCGTTGAATCGGAGTATTGATGAGCCGGTGGAGGTTGTGATGGTGGTTTAGTGGCGGAGGAATCGAACATTTATCCCTCTCTTATAAGAATCAAAAGGTGTTATGCTTGGACAATAAATTGTGTCCAACTAGTTATTTACCGGTGGCGCTAACTACTCGCCGAGCTTTAGGATGACATTAAAATATAGAATGAAATCGACCCAACTTATTTTCAAACTGAATTTACGTAGAAAAGCATGAAGTAACTTGAATTTATAGAATTTACATAGAAAAACATAAATTAACTTGAATTTATATCGTTGAATGAAAATGTATTATACTTGACCTGACTGTTTTCAAACAAAATTGATGCCGAAAAATAGTCGTTGAGGGCTAAGAGGGTTAGTCACTCTCTTATTTAGAGGGAACGGGATAAGGCTTGCTTGTCTTTCTCTCACACCTCTCAGTCAGAATCTAGGCTAGAAGTCGTCCACGCGTGCAATTCCTCTCCCTATGGATAGCTTGTTCGTATTCCACTCTTCTCCCTTAAGGGAAAGATATCTGAAAGTAGCATTTCCTATATGAATGAGATAGGCAACTTGAAGGGCTAGAGGCTAAGAAGGCAACTAGCTGAGGGCGAAGGGCACACTGAACACGAACCGAATCAACTGAAAGGAGAGGAGCGATAGCAACTCACCAGAAAGCAACTAGGTGTCGCCCTGCATCCCTCTTCCCTCTTCCCTCTTGATAGAGGGCTAAACCCGAAGAATCCTGATAAATGGTGATTGAGACGAGATTCTGCATTTTTGAACCTGCAAATATTAGTAAAACTACAATTATTGTTAACCAAGGAAATTTATTCGTGGTAAAGACAAGATACATTTGGACCAGAAAAACCTGTGCCAAAAAATAAGATATATTTTAGCACAGGTTTTGGCGGTAAAAAAAATGGACTGAAGTATATGAGATCCTGTATCGATTTTACCTGGGATTGCAAATCCCAAATTTGTCTATGAAGAGCGGATCTAATTGTAGTAGTATCTATAATTGATTTCTTCTGTGTAATACTAATCGATAGGGCCTCATTGGTAAGTTCTACCCTTGTGTGATTCCTATTGAAGCATATACTCGAGGGGTGGGTGCAGGGCGGATGATTTTCAATTTTAAAGCAGACTCCCCATTCATTAGATAGAGAAGATGACCAAGATTTTGTGATCCACTATCGAACTTATTCCAAGAGAACTCGGATCGAATCGGTATTGTTATCCGAGCCAACTTACTTCTTTTTAATTTGAATATAAATCCAAATTCTAGTGAAAATCAAAATATCAAGGGAAAGCAAGAGGAGGATAAGGATTTTTTAAATTTGAGCCCATCCAATTCAAAACAATATTTTGAATTAAAGAATGAAAACAATATAGAATCTTTTTAAAATCGATCGAAAAACTAAAAATATTCCTCAAAGGAAATTTTCCTTTGCAATTAAGATGTACCAGACGTTTCACCCTAACTCGTTTCCAAACTAATTTTACGTCGAAACGTAGAGAAAAAAAAACTTATTATATTTGACCCGATGTGTTTCTAAACATAACTTGTGTTGAATCGTAGACCAAATCAAAGCGTAAATAAAAATAAGTACGGAAACATTTTATATTTGAGCCGACTTATTTTTAACAAAGTTTACGTCGAGAGGTAAACCATCTCAAAGCGTATATAAAAATATTCATGAAAACGTTTAGATTTGACCCGATAAGTTTTTAAACAATGTTAGGGGATAAAGTGTAAAAGATTGAATGTTGGGGGGTGAAGAAGGCAAACAGAAAAGAATAAAACTGGAAAACAACATGGGGTGTGGGTAGAGAGATTTGAACCCATGTATGTTACGTGGAATGAAAGAGTCCTACCACTATACCAAAACTCAGGCTTTTATCACAATATTCATCAAATTATATATATCAAGTAATGGCGATTATGGGTGACCATATGATTGGTCACCGACCTTCATTTTTAAATGATAGTATAATATGTATCTTTAACAACCATTTCATTTAAACAACATCGGGATTCGTCTCATCTTCTATGGTTTTTACTCGGATGACATATATGTCACATTAGGTTTTTTTATTTTCTTTAGTTTTCATGAATGTTTCTTGCTTTACAAGGTGTCGTCGCGGTTGTTCTCTGTTTCTCATTTTTTCAAATTAATCTTTTATTCTTTCTAAATTTGTATTATACTTCATATTTATAATTAAATTTAACAAACACATGTGAATGTGTATAGATTACTGAGAATTGAACAAACATATAGTAAACAACAAGTACTCATTACCTAGGTTCAACGACTTATTCAGCTGTAATGCACTAGTTGGCTCTCAAAGATGGATTGGGTTATTACTAGCTGAAAGTCAAAGAAATTGATATATAAAAATGGCGTTTCAAAAGTGTCATGGACATTGTGAGTTTCTTGTGATGTGTTTTGGTTTGACTAATGCTCCTGAAACATTTACGGATTTAATAAACTGAGGATGTCATTTGATGTTAGATAGATCAGTTATTGTTTTTATAAGACATCTTGATCTACTTGAAGAATGGTCACCTTAAAGAAGTGTTAGAGACGTTAAACAAAGAAAAATTGTATGCAAACTTTTCTAAATGTGTGTTTAGGCTACAAGAAGTTTAGTTTCATAGGCCACATGATAAACGTGCATAGAATCATGGTAGATCCTGCCAAGAGTGAGATAATTTTTCAATTGAATGTTCTAAAGACGCCACCTTATATTTGAATTTTTCTAGGGCTGGCAGTGTACTATCGGAGGTTCATTCAGAACTCCTCAAGGATAGTGATGCCATTGACAAAATTAATAAGTAAATAAGAAAGTTTGATTAGGGCCAGACCCAAGACCAAACATTTCAAGAGTTAAAGCAAAGATTGACTCAAGCCCTAATCTTGACCCTGCTTGATGATAGTTAAGCCTTGGTGGTTTGTTTTGAAGCTTCTGACAAAGGCTAATTAAGATGTGTACTTATGAAATGAGGAAAGGTGATAACCTATGCTTCACGCCAACGAAAAACTAATGATGTTAATTATCTAACTCATGATTTGGAACGAGTTATTATTGTATTTGTATTAAAGATATGAAGACATTACCTCTATGGTGTTGAAGCATTATCAATATAGATCATAAGAGCTTAAAGTATTTCTTCAAGTAAAAAGATTTAAATGTGAGATAAACATGATGATTGGAACAAATTAAGGATTATGATTGTGAGATTCTACACCCCAAAGAGGTTATTAGAGTAGCAGATGCTTTGAGTCGGAAGAAAATACAGAAACCTAATTGGGTGAAGTCGTGCAAACTATTAGTAACTCTAGATTTCATGATGCAACCAATGATGTGCAAAATGAAGCATTAATGACAGTTCAGATCAAGAAGGAAAGAATGGTAGGAATAATAGTAAATATGGCACACAATAGGTTTGGACGTATATAGATCCCTCGCTTTGATGAACCCCGAGTAAGAATTTTGAATGAAGATCATAAGTCTCTATATTCCATCCATCCGGGAACTCCAAGAAATCCATCTAACTCCAAGAATGTATCAAGACCTAAAGAAAGACTACTAGTGGCCATGTATGAAACATAACGTGACTCCACATACATGAGTGAATGCAGGTAAGTTAAAACTGAGCATTGACAACCTTATAGTAAGATCTAACCTATACATATACCTAAGTGAAAGTGAGAACATGTCACTATGGACTTTTCTAACTAAGCTAACTTATACATCCAAGGTTTATAAAAATTTTATTAGATCAAAGTCTTATAATGTCAGACAAACTTATGCATGAAAGTATACCAAACGAAAGTTTATAGACTTTTAGATGGAAGTTCATATGAAAGTTTGTTTCATCCAAAATTGTAGTCTCATCCGAATGAATACTTTTGCGTGAAAGTCAATGCGAAATTTAGTACTGTTGTGATGACCTATAGCATGTGAAAGTTGACCTAGTTCATATATGAACCTCTATACAAATTATAAAGTAATCTAAAGATTCTACTAAGATCAAAGTTGTTCAGCTTACAATAAACAGTAGTTATTTTCCCGAAGTGAGTTCTAGTCCCCATTTTTATCCATTTTTGGGCGATGTGCATACTTAGTAAAAAGGATATAAACAAATTGTTGCTTTCTAAATGAACAAATGTATGTTTTCTAAATGAATGAAAGAATGTTTAGTAAATGAATGAAGGCATAAATGATAAATGAAATGATTTAATAATGAAAATGAATAACAACCATTGGATAGGAAGGATGTCCTTTGTATAGGAGTGATGATGATCTGTATGGGAATGATGAACGGATTTTGTATGGGAATAAAGGTCCAAATTCCTTTATGACAAGCCATACAATTCGGATATAGGTTATGGGAAACAATAGTAATGGTTGCCTCAATGAAAACTCTAATATGGATAAATAATGATAAACAACCAAAGAATGATTTATGAATGTGCTATACCTATAGTATACAAATTTTATGTTGTGATGTGATTATTTATGTTTAAAGTGAAAAGCGGTATGTTCAAAATGATTTATAAACTCTAGAACTCACTTAACATAATTGAATTTTAGTATGCATATCAACTTAAAATGTAGGAATACTAAGGAGAGCTTGGAAGGTATAAGTTGGCATGGAGTAAAGGCTATGCAGGACAGATTAAAAGGTGGTCAATACAATCAGTCTCATAATGAGGAGAGTTTTAGAACACTTAACAGATCAAATAAGGAACTGGGTTTGTGTGAGATGATACTAAGAACACAAGTAACTGAGACAGAACTAAGAACAAGAACAGACTAATATGGTTTTCAAGGATGTTGTATATTTCTCTCAAGTTCTATTACAAGTGTTACAAAACATAAAAAGAAATACAAGGACCTGAGATACTTTATACTACATCCTACAATCGTCGATACTTTGAAAGCCAGCTGGAAACACTAATCTAGACAACAAGATCAATGTAGAGTCAAAAGGCAGATTGCCTTTTGACTAGTGACTATGATATGCCATAGCTCACATCCTTTTATATTATAAAAAGGATAACTGGTACAAAGTAGGAAGTTACAGACCCAAGACCATAATCTATAGTTTACAAAAGCATGGACCTTTTCATCAACTTGTATAAGTTGGTGAGTCTTCAGAGTTGCAGCGGAAAGTAAGTCAGCTTTATGAAAAAGTGATTAAAGAAAGCATGTTCTCTCTGTTTTCGGAAGAAATCAGTCTTCACACCATTTAGTTTCGGAAGACTTTGTCTCTAAAGCTTCGGAAGACTTTATCTTTGGCTTCGGAAGATTTTACACTTAGAATATTTTCTATGGAGAGTGTAAAACTTCTGAAGTAACTTCTACCTTGTACATCAGTGCATGCATGCAGGAAACTCATTGGTTGTTTTGGCTTCTTTGGTTGCATCAGCCTTCTAATATAACCTTACAAACTCTCCCTAGACTGATGCTACCAAAACAGTACATGTTGACAGTCCTCATTAGGATCAAGAGCATACCTTTCTTCATCATCTGGTCAGGATCCCTCAGACTCTTATAATATCTTCTCATGTCATGGAGATCATGTAGTGTAACACCCGGAAATTTAAAAGAGAAAAAGAAAAGAAAAGAGAAGTATAAAGAAAGAAAGGTGAAATAACCCAAGTTGAGGGGTTAAAGTTATGCAAGAGGAATACTTTATTATTATTATGCTTAAAAGTGGGCATGGCCTCCCACACCTCTGCTCTCACCTACTGCTTGACCGCAGAAAGAAGAAAAGTAGAAAGTTTCCATCGGTTTTCTAGAGAGAAGAAGAAGAAGATCGTCTAAAAGGTAAGATTTTGTGTGTTTTGTTCGGTTTTAGCTGGGTTTTCAGCTTGTAGACCAAGTCTTATGTGTTTTTCTGTTTTCGGTTGGGTGTTTTTGGTGTGTTTAGGTGTTTGAACTCCAAGTGCTCTCGAGTTTGGAGGAGTTTTATTCGAAGGCTATTGTAGGTGATTTCTAGATCCCCATTTTTCTATTTTAAACATGTTTTGGGGCCTTACAAGTTGGTATCAGAGCCAAAGTTTAAGAGAAATGGGTAAATATTTTCAAAACCTAAACTTAAATTGAGAATGGGACCGAATGGAGGGATGCCAGCCCAAGTAGCTACGTGCCATCAGGTAATTTACTTTCTTTAAGTTAACCGGTATTATGTGCATGTGCTATCTGATTTATGTGCTCTTAGTAGATTTGGATACTTATGTAGTCAGGATAGGCAATGCTTGGGGGATAAAGAGTAAAGTAAGTGGCTAATCACAACTAGCCACTGTAGTTAGGGACTTACTATACTTGACATAATCTGAGCTATTACCTTGAATGACCGTGTTGGTGTTTGAATCTTATAGTGTTTAGAGGATGGCGAGTGGTAGATCTTCGAAGGCTTCTCGAGGAGGTGCGCAGGGTGGTCATGGTGCTATGCCACGTGTCACCAGGAACATGGCTAAGGCTGCTGAGACGGCTCCTGTAGAGCCCGAGCTTCATCATCAGGAAGGCGGTGATGAGAGTGCTAATTTGAGAGCCTCTGTGAAGGAGGTTGTGGAGGAAGTTCATCAGGTCATGCAGATGATCCTGTTGTCTGTGGTGACCGAGGTTATTCGTGCTATGAGGGAGGATGAAAAGAAAGAGAAGGAGGAGAGGAGGAGGACCGTTGGGAGAGGTTCAAGTGAAGGGGAGCAACCAGAAACTGAGATGGTTGTCTTCAGTGACGAAGAGGAAGAGGAAGAGGTACGGGAAACCGCCAAGGGGTGTAGTTATGGGGCATTCCATAGATGCAAGCCCCCAAGTTTTGATGGCAATGGTAACGCTGCTGCTGGTCATCGATGGGTGAGAGAAATGGAGGCGGTACTTGATATTAGAGAGTGCCGAGAGGACCAAAAGGTGAAATTTGCTACCCACTCATTTGTGGACTCGGCCTTATACTGGTGGGACAATATTGTCCAGGCCGAGGGCAGTAGGGCTGTTGGGAGATGAGGTGGAGTGAACTGAAAAAGATGGTGATCGAGGAGTTTTGTCCTCACAGGGAGCTTGACAAGATTGAGAGAGAGTTCCTACAGCTGGAGGCGGGAACTATGACATACCAACAATGCACGACTAAGTTTAACGAGATGGCAAGGCTGGTGCCAGACCAGGTGATGCCGGTGTCGAGAAAGATCAAGAGGTACATACAAGGTTTGCCGGCAGATATCCGCAGGCACATGATCTCCGCCCGGCTGAGTACGTTTAGGTCGGTGGTTGATCTGGCAGGGAGGTTATATGATGAGAGAGAAGAAGTGGCAGTGGTAGAGGTGAGCAAGAAGGGTGGTGGTGACAGGAACTGAAACGGGAAACGATTGGTCGTGGTGGTTTCACCCCGAATAATAAGAAGGCAAGGGTGGATGATCGGAGGGTAGTGTCAGCAGGTACAAGGATGAAGCGGTGTGGTAAGTGCGGGAAGGAGCATATGGGAGAATGCAAGTGGGGACTGAACGTTTGCTTCAAATATGGGAAGCCTGGTCATGTGGCAAGGGATTGTAGGATGATAAGGTGCTACAACTATGGTGAAGAAGGGCATCTGAGTAGGGATTGCAAGAAGCCGAGGGCTGAAAGTTCTGGGGCAAAGAGGGGGACCAAGAATGATGGGCAGAGAGCAAAAGCACCTGTGTTCACGATGACCCGGGAGGAGGCTAGGAAGGATCCCGATGTCGTATCAGGTACGTTCCTAGTAAACCAAACTTGTGCATCGGTATTATTTGATTCTGGTACTAGTAAGAGCTTTATTTCTGCTGCCTTCTGTGCTAAGTTGCCTGTTAGGGGTAGAAAGATTGATGAGCCATTCGATGTAGAAACTGCCATTAGTAAGTCTACCAGGATTTCTGATCTGATAGAAAATTATGACATAGAGTTGGAAGGCCATAGGTTCTCTGCTAAATTATTCGTGATGCCCCTAGGCGGATTCGATGTGGTTCTAGGGATGGATTGGTTAGCAGCCTATGAGGCAAATATTGTGTGTCGCAAGAAAATGATCCGATTGACTACGCCTGATGGGAGTTTGGTGACGATCTACGGTGATTGAGTTATTACGGTTCGAAGGTGATTTCGATGGTGGTGGAAGAGAAGTGCATGAAACGTGGATGTAGTGCCTACCTGGCTTACGTGAAGGATGTGGAGGCATCAGTACCACAATTGTCTGACGTACCAGTTGTGTGTGACTTTCCAGACGTGTTCCCAGAAGATTTACCAGGTGTGCCACTGGACCGCGAGATCGAGTTCCAGGTCGACTTGATAACTGGTGCTCAACCTGTTGCTAAGGCACCGTATCGATTGGCTCCGTCAGAGATGAAAGAGTTGATGAATCAGCTACAAGAGCTATTGGATAAGGGATTCATTCGACCGAGTATCTCTCCCTGGGGTGCTCCGGTCTTGTTTGTAAAGAAGGACGGTAGTATGAGGATGTGCATTGACTACCGTGAGTTAAACAAGTTGACGGTGAAGAATCGATATCCACTATCGAGAATTGATGACTTATTTGATCAGCTCCAAGGTGCCAGTTGGTTCGAGGATAGATCTCTGATCTGGTTACCATCAGTTGAAAGTGAAGGAGCAGGATATCCCTAAAACAGCTTTTTGCACGCGTTATGGACACTACGCATTTCTCGTTATCTCCTTTAGTCTAACTAACGCGCCAGCTGCCTTTATGGATTCGATGAACCGGGTGTGTCGGCCGATATTGGATAAATCAGTGATTGTGTTTATCGATGATATCCTGATTTATTCGAAGAGCAAAGAAGAGCATGCCGGTCACATTCGTGAGGTATTGGAGACATTTAGAAGAGAGAAGTTGTATGCTAAGTTCTCCAAGGGCGCTTTTTGGTTGCGCGAGGTTCAGTTTTTGGGTCATGTGGTAAAATCCGAAGGGATCATGGTAGACCCGGCAAAGGTGGTGGCGGTGATGCAATGGAAGACTCCAAAGACGCCTTCCAAGATCTGCAGTTTCTTGGGTTTAGCGGGCTATTACAGGAGATTCATTCAATACTTTTCTAAGATAGCCTCACCATTGACCAAGCTGACCCGCAAGGATGTGAAGTTTGTATGGGGTTTAGAACAGGAGAGTGCTTTTGAAGAGTTGAAGACAATATTGACTCAAGCTCCTATTTTGACATTACCCGAAGGGAATGAAGACTTTGTGGTCTATTTGGACACTTTTTATTCAGGATTGGGTTGCGTGCTGATGCAAAGGGGAAGGGTTATAGCATATGCGTCCTGACAGTTGAAAATCCATGAGGCTAATTACCCTACTCATGACTTGGAGCTAGCTGCTGTGGTCTTTGCATTGAAGATTTGGAGGCACTACTTGTACGGAACAAAGTGCACTATCTTCACTGACCATAAGAGCTTGAAATACTTCTTTGAGCAGAAGGACCTCAATATGAGGCAAAGGAGGTGGTTAGAGTTGATCAAGGATTATGATTGTGAGATCCACTACCATCCAGGCAAGGCCAACGTAGTGGCGGATGCCCTTAGCCGAAAGGAGAGACCCGAGCCAATCCGGGTGAAAGCTTACCAGTTGGTGATGACCTCCAATGTGATGGCACATGTCAAGGAATTTCAAGATGAGGCGCTGAAGGAAGACCGAATCAACTCTGAAATAATGAAAGGTCTAGTCTCGGAGTTGGGTGAGAACACTCTCGGAGTTAGAACCCGCTTCGGGCGGATGTGGATCCCTCATTATGGAGACCTAAGGGGGAAAATCATGGATTAAACTCATAAGACTCGATCCATCTAAGACATCTGATGCTACAAAGATGTGATGCTACAATAGATGTATCATGATATGAAGAAAGATTACTGGTGGCCGGGTATGAAGCGCGATGTAGCGGAGTATGTGAGCAAGTGCCTTACTTGCTTGCAAGTGAAGGCTGAGCATCAGAAGCCATACGAGAAGATCCAACCTTTGGATATACCCGAGTGAAATGGGAGCATATCACCATGGACTTCATTACGAAGTTACCGCGTACGGTAAGAGGGGTATGATGCCTATGGGTGTAGTAGACCGTTGACGAAGAGTGCTCATTTCTTGCCAATCCGTGACATATTCATCTAGAGGTTGGCGGATCTATTCATCAAAGAGATGTGACGCGCCATGGTGTACCAGCGGTTTACATCTAGTTTTGGAAGAGATTTCATGACGCGATGGGGACGAGGTTGCACATCAGTACGGCTTATCATCCTCAGACGGATGGTCAGTCAGAGAGAACTATACAGACGCTTGAAGATATGCTACGGGCATGCATGATCGATTTTAGAGGAAGTTGGGCTGAACACTTACCGTTAGCTGAATTCTCTTACAACAACAGTATCATGCCAGCATTGGTATGCCACCATATGAGATGCTATACGGTAGAAAGTGTAGAACGCCTGTATGTGGGGTGACATTGGACAGAAGGAGTTGGGGAGCGTTGAAGTGATCAAGGCTACGACTGAAAAGTTAGAGAAGATCAAGGCCTTTATGAAGGCGGCAAAAGATAGGCAAAAGTCGTATGCTGACAAGAGGCGTAGACCGATTAAATTCAAGGTGGTTGATAAAGTTATGCTGAAGGTTTCACCTTGGAAGGGGATCATTCGATTCAGAAAGCGGGGTAAACTGAGTCCGAGGTATATAGGCCCTTTCGAATCATTGCTCGAGTAGGAGAGGTGGCCTATAGGTTGGAGCTACCCGATGAGTTAAGTGGGATTCATCCAACATTCTATGTATCTCATCTGAGAAAATGCTAGCTGATGAGGATATGATTGTGCCACTAGAGAATATTAAGGTAGATGAACGACTCAATTATGTGGAGCAACTGGTGTCTATCATTGACAGAAATGAGAAGAGATTACGGAATAAAGTGGTTCCACTGGTGCGAGTACAGTGGAGGCACAGGAAGGGATCCAAGTCTACGTGGGAGACTGAGGAAGAGATGAGAAAGCATTATCCACAACTGTTCGAGGAGTGACAGGTTTCGGGGAAGAAACCTATATAAGGGGGTGGACTTGTAACACCCGGAAATTTTAAAAGAGAAAAAGAAAAGAAAAAAGAAGTATAAAGAAAGAAAGGTGAAATAATCCAAGTTAAGAGGTTAAAGTTATGCAAGAGGCGAACTTTATTATTATTATGCTTAAAAGTCGGCATGGCCGCCCACACCTCTACTCTCACCAATTGCTCGACTACCGAAAGAAGAAAAGCAGAGAGTTTCCATCGGTTTTCTAGAGAGAAGAAGAAGAAGATCGTTAGAAGGTAAGATTATGTGTTTTTTTTGTTCGGTTTCAGCTGGGTTTTCAGCTTGTAGACCGAGTCTTATGTTTCTTGTTTTGGTTGGGTGTTTTTGGTGTGTTTAGGTGTTTGAACTCCAAGTTCTCTCGAGTTTGGAGGAGTTTTACTCGAAGGCTATTGTAGGTGAGTTCTAGATCCCGTTTTTTTCTTTTTAAACATGTTTTGGGGTCTTACATGTAGAGGAAGATCAAGCATGTCTTGCCAGAAATAGACATCTTGACCTCCTTGATCTCTGATGACATACCACCTGTCTGGATTAGCAGCAAAAGTCCAGGACAAGGTGGGTCTTCCAGTTGCAAGAGGCTTCTCGTTGAGTTGGAGTTGGTTGAGCAGCCTCTTCTTGCACTATCTCAGGATGCTCTAACTTAGCCTGAGGTGTAGAGGTGGATGCCTTGGTCTTCTTCTTGGAAACACTCTTCATCGCCATCCTTTTCCTCTTCTTTGATGTCTTTAACTGAGAGGACTGGTCTTCAGCACCAGGTTGTTCTACTGTGTCTCTCTCAGTTGGGTTCTCTTCTCTCACAGGTTCAGAAGGAAAGTGAAGAGGACTCTGCTGTGGATCAAAAGATGAAGTTATTTTGTCTTAAGGGGTTCAACCTTGACAACCTTAGAATGAGATGGACTTGGTGGAGAATGCAAGTCAACAATCTCTCCTTTTTTAATCTTTAGCTTGATCACTCTAATGTGCTCATCCATAATGGATAAAGATATTGGATTAAGCCTCCTTCTGGAGAATCCATACAGCTTCAAGAAGCTCATCATCCTTTGTCTGTCAGCAGACTTCGTTTGGCTCTTTTGGATGATGGCTTTTGACTTTCTTGAACTGGGGAGAGGGTATGAGCATGCTTGTAGAGCCTTTGCTGTCTCCTTTCTTCCTTGTTCTTAAGGAGTAATGCTGCATCCTCTGCCTCCATCCTCTCCTTGGATAATTCCTTATCAGCCAGTTTATTCAGTTCATCTAAAGGGAGAGAGAATAGTTCATCTACATTGTAGTTTTTGGTCCCCAAGTAGTTTATCCTAGCCGCCCTCAACTCATCAACCTGAGTGTTTGGCCTGGGGGCAGCCCTCATGGCAGCTTTTATGAAGCCTGGAGACTCTCTTGAACTTTCTCCCCTTAGCTTCCTCTTCCTCTCTCTTTCCTCCTCCTCAATCTCCACCAAAAGTCAGTTTCCTTTTCCTTTTGTCACTCACAGGCCTTGGTGATTCAGGGTGGAGAGAGCTTTGGCCTTCATTGCTTGACTCAACAGTCAAGCTTTGGCCAGAGAGAGGTTGTGAAGCACCTTCACCAGCTAGTGCCTCATTAAGGGTAATGAGTGCTGAAGAAGTTCTTGTCTCAAGGTTCACAAGTTTAACTTCTGGGCCTTCAGTCAAGGCTTCCCCTTTGAAGCTAATCTTAGGGTCCACCTCAACATCCAGTTGACCAAAAGCCTTACCTGCTAGCCTCTGTCTGTATAGTCTTGACATCTACTAGTATTCTTCAAACACCCTTTCTTGAATCCTATCTGTTAATCTTGTAGGTTGTCTGCTTTGACTTGGGTTGACAAGTGCAAGATCATTAGATGGATGCTCTCATAGAAGCTCAGGTTAAAAAGTTGAAAATTTTCTGTTGACCCTGAGATCTAGAGATGACTAGAGCTCTTCTATCAGTGTCATACCTCCATCCCATGATTGGATTCTCAGAGTGATGAGATGGGGTAGGCATAGCTCTAGGAATAACTTCCTCAAACAAACTTTGTATGAGTGAGTCCACATCCATGTAGACTTGGGCAAGTAAGTCCACATCCATGTAGACTTTGAGGAGGTTGTTGAGTATGGACCATTGACTTTACTACCATCAAAGCTAGATTCCGGTTTTATTCCTTTTTCTTTGAAGTAAAGGCTTGGTATCGACGAATAAATAAGCTCTTTCTACTTTTCCCTAAAAGCTCATCCTAAGAAAGCAGTTTTGCTCGCTCGAAGAATAGCTTAAGTTATAGTTATCGCTAAAGCGCAACTCATGAACGAAGCGCTCGACCATAGGGAACGAGCGGAATAAAAGTAGCGAATTAAGGGTTAGGTAAGTAGCAGAAAACTTAGAAGTGAGGGTGGTGAATCTTCCAAGTTCATACTCTGTGAAGAACTCCCAGGTTCTGTGATTGTTTGGACTTTCTCCCCCTTTTTGGTAGCATCACCTTCTTGGATAAGTGAGCTTAGGGTTGGGTCTGTCACCTTCACAGGTTCTTGTGGACCTGGTTAAGTTCTTCGGAGTGGTCTCTCAGCTAACTTGCCCTTGAGATCGGTGATCTCAAGTTGCTGATCATTGACACTCCTTTGTAAGATAGTCACCTGAGATTCCAAGTGACTTATCTTTGAGACTAAATAGGTACATGTTTTTTTTCAGTTTTTGCTCCTTTAGTTTCAGACTACCCTCATAGGACCAAGGTCTTCTTCCGCATCACCAGCACTTTGTTCTTGGCTGCTGGATTTCCCCTCCATCATGACAACTTCAAGAGAAGTGTCAAGAGGCTAGGTTGCCATGGTTGAGGTCTGAATGATGTAATCACTTACTGAAGTGAGAAACTTTTCCATATGGACCTCCTGAACAGGTTCAGGGAGATCCACCTCAGTAGTAGGTGGATGATGTGGTCTAAACATGGGAGAAATAGAAGAACTCATCTCTCCTTGACTAGGGGTGGAGAAGAGAGACTCATGATACTCACTGAAGCCCATGTCTTCATCATCATAGAATTCAAGGCTTGGGATTGGTTGATTTAGATCAAGAGGCTAGAGATGGTAACTGCCCCCTAAAGGTTGTTCACTAGAGTTTTGAGACTCTAAATGAAGGCTTAAGGTTATGGGGGTTGTGAGCTCATCAGGCTAGGCATGAGGAACCTTAGCACTGATCATTGGTGAGATAGGAGTGGTTTGCTCCTCAGGAGAAGTAGGAGCTCCAGTGTACACTTCCTTCTATATGGGTAATGATATAGGGGCCTGCATAAATTAAGTAGCATGTGCAGGGGTTTGTTTGAATTTTCTTTGGTAGGTGATGGTTATTTTTGGTTGTATTGGTGGTTTGGAAGTAGAAGGTGTGGGTTCAACACTAGCTGGTGCTGCTAGGTTGTCACCTTGAGCAATGAGCTCTAACATTTTTTGGAACAAGGGCTGTTTCTACCCCTGAGAAGCTAACAGTTGGCTTCCTCATAGTCTTGAAGATGCCAGGCTTCATCTGTCCTAATTTTAGAACATTTCCTGTTCCCCTCAACTATGAGCCCAGTTCACAGTTGAGAATGTCCTGGACATATCTAGGAAACATGTAATACTCTAAGGAGTCTAAGTTTGTAAGTAAATTAGTAAAAACAAATTATGAATACCTGAACTTGACCCCCTGAACCATCCCATGGACTATAAAGGAAAGGTCTTCTGGAATCTGGTCCCAACCTCCATGCTTGTTGGATAAGCTGTGAATGATGACATGGAGGAGGTATTTCCATTGAGAGGAAACCTTCCCCTTTCTGAAGGTCCTGACTGAGAAGTCACCTTCATAGCCCATCTGCTCAAAGGAGTGGTTAACAACAGATTTTGGAAAGGACAAATCACCTTCTACATCATCCAGCTGAAGATGAGTGTTTATGGAGGCCAAAGTGATGAAGATTGTCCTCCCCTGCACTCTGGCAGACAGTGCCTTCTCTCCATCCATGGTGACCTCTTGGCAGGTCCTCTAGAATTCCAACAACTGATCCTCATAGAGAGGAGGATCAATGGTGAGGGAGGTGAAGTAGTTCGACAAAGAAAGGTAACGATAAACCTCTGAGAAACCAAGATCTTTCTCAAAGTCTAACAGAGCAACTTGATTATTTTGCCTATGAAGATGCATGGAGAAATCAGGTTGGTTTCTGCGGTCGGGGTTGGCCATTTGTGATGTTAAGTGTTTTGTGAAACTGAATGGATTTAAGATAGTGAGACTTACAATCAAGAGCCTAAAAAGCTCTGATACCAATTGCAGGACCGTTAAAGGGTGGTCAATACAATTAGTCTCACAATGAGGAGAGTTTTAGAACACTTAACAGATCAAATGAGGAACCGGGTTTGTATGAGATGATACTAAGAACACAAGTAATTGAGACAGAACTACGAATGCTGTATATTGCTCTCAAGTTCTATTACAAGTGTTACAAAGCATAAAAAGAAATACAATTACCCGAGATACTTTATACTACATCCTACAGCCGTCAATACTTTAAAAGTCAGTTGGAAACACTAATCTAGACAACAAGATCAATGTAGAGTCAAAAGGCAGATTGCCTTTTGACTAGTGACTATGACATGCCATAGCTCACATCCTTTTATATTATAAAAAGGATAACAGGTACAAAGTAGGAAGTTGCAAACCCAAGACCATAATCTACAGTTTATAAAAGCATGGACCTTTTCACCAACTTGTATAAGTTGGTGAGTCTTCAGAGTTGCAGCAGAAAGTAAGTCAACTTTATGAAAAAGTAGATCAGAGAAAGCATGTCCTCCCTGTCTTCAGAAGAAATCAGTCTTCACACCATTTGGCTTTGGAAGATTTTACACTTAAAATATTTTATGTGGAGAGTGTAAAACTTCCGAAGTAACTTCTACCTTGTACATCAGTGCATGCATGCAGGAAGCTTCTTGGTTATTTTGTCTTCTTTGGTTGCATCAGCCTTCTAATATAATCTTACAGGCTACCTATGTTGAATACTAGAATTTTGTTGTTTGAGTTTTGTTATTAAACATATACTTATGTTATGGATTTTTTATCAGACAATGATATTATGTTACTAACAATTTTTGCTTATATCAATGAAACTTTTAGTTTAACTATATCACTTGTTATGTGGATTTTGGGGTGTTCTTAATTATACTTTTATGTGATTGTAATGACTAGGTGCGCTTATATGTTATTAATTATATCACTAGTTATGTAGAATTTTTATTATGACATGTGGGAATACTTTCATGTGTTAGCTTATTCATTCTTACATTATTGATTTTTTGATTTGTAAATTAAGAAAATTTATAAGGAATGAAGATTGATATATTGATAATATAATTGGTATAAAAAGTGTGCATCCGTAGAAAATAGGTTTTAAAAGATCATTATTTGTGCTAGAAACCTACCCTAAACATTGTTTGATTGATTTGTGGCTTAGTAGCATAAGGTGCATCAATTGTTCGTGTTTAGATGTTTCTAAGTTACATTTTGGTTTAACAGTGATTGCTTCATGATTTGTTGATCTTCATGCTTCCTTTCCTAATAAGTTTACTAGGAAACTATTAGTATATTTTGGTGATAAAGTAGATCAATAAATCATTGTAGATCTTCTAAATGAAGAACTTATTTGAATAATGTTATTGAATATTTTCTTAAGTTTATTTAAGATATTATTTATGAAAGATAAACAGATTATAATATTTCATATTACTATAAATATTGTGATATGAAATTTATCTCTTAGGTATTAAGTTGTAACCATTTTTAGTTTCCTACCATGCCGACGTAACTCATTCCATCAAGATCTATTGATCATATTAAAGAAATGAGAAAAGATACTTTCACATGAGCCATAATTTGTTATGGGTATCATTTCTTGATACATACATACATACATACACACATACATACATACATACATACATACATACATACATACATACATACATACATACATACATACATACATACATACATACATACATACATACATACATACATACATACATACATACATACATACATACATACATACATACTTACATACATACATACATATATATGTGTGTGTGTGTGTAGTAAGGGGATCAAGAGAAAACCTACAACTTATGAGAAAACCATAATAACCACCTATAGACGATCATAAAAATTTTAAATAACCAATTTTTTAATTGTTTAAGAAGTATTTGAGTAAATTATGGCCTCATTAGTTTAAAAAATTATATATATTTTGATTTAAACCCTTCAATTATGACGGGGACGAATATTGAGTTACATATACTACTTACATATGAAGTAGGATTAAGGTTAAGGATGTCTAGGGCCATAGTGTGGTTTTATTATCCTTGTAGTTGCCTTCACACATAAGCATTTTCCTTGTTATCACCTCATCGCCTACTGCTACTATGTGCTACTTCTTGACTGTTATATATTGTGTATGGATATTATAGAATTCCTTGGATATGTACTTCTTAAGATGGTAGTAAAATGGATGGAATATGATATTGTGTATACTCTTTGTCCATTTATGTTTCCTATAGCCTATGGTATTAGTGATCACTTACTATATACTCATGGTTTGCCTATAGTCATTATGTGGGTTGTGTCTATGTTTTGATACAAGTTGTACTATTTTTGATTTGCTAAATGGTGTTTATGCTCTGAGTTAGTTATATTCTTCTTTGATTGTGTGGATTGCTATAGAGCTAGGGGTCTCCTTGAAAGCAGCCTCTCTATCTGGTGTGATAGAGGTATGGTTGGCTTACATCCCACCCCTCCCTAGACCTCATCAATAGATTTGTTATAGATTTACTATGTCTGATGATGATGATATACGTAACCTATAGTTTTACATAGTTACATATATGTAACCCTTTGATTTTCATACTTCTCTTATAACTTGTGGTTTTCTCATGAACCATCCCCTATATATATGTGCGTATATGTATATGTATATGTGTATATATATGTATATATGTACATAGTAAATGGTGCAAATGAGAAACCACCCATATTATAATAACCATTTAACTTTATGTGGACCGTTGATTATTTCTAGAAGCATAAGATGATGCCAAGTGTCCATGTTTTTTTTAATAAAAGGGCATTTTTTTACATTTCACCCCTCCCCAAAAAGTCAACTTTTATTATGGTGACACCACCTCTTTTAAAATCTATTTTTATTTTAATTTTATAAAAGTTTACCCCCTTATTTTTAAACCACTATAATTATTTTCTTTTATAAGTTTTTATTATTTTGTAAAAATAGCATCATTAAATTCATCTCATTTTTTAAATTTTATTATAGGCTTGCTGATGTAACAATGTGTTACATTGCAAAAATCAAAGAAACATTACAAATACAAATCAAAGTAACATTATACTATAATGTTTTATGTTTAAATTTACTAATAATGTAAGAAAAGAGGATTATACTAATGTAACACAAGGGTTACACTAATGTGACACATAGGTTACACTTATGTAACATAAAGTATTACTATAACATGGTGGTTGTGAAAGTTGGATAACAAAACTACTTTCCTAACATATCACAAAGGTTACATTAATACACGCAAGGGTTACACTAATGTAAAACAAAGGATTACCATAACATAGGCTACACTAATGGCACATACTATAAGCATAAAAGTGAAAAACTAAAAGCAAGTAAAAGTTGAGATCTGAACTTTAATAGTGTGGTGACAAAGAAAACCCAGATCTGAACCCCATGAAAAACCCAATCAAGAGAGAAACCAGATTAGAATTGCGATGATGATGCTGATATAGACAGTGGCGGTGGCAGTGGCGACACTAATGTAGTGGTGATTGATGTCGGTTTAGATGATGTGACGATCTGAACCATGATGGTAGTGGTGACAAAGTTAGTGGTGGTGACAAAGAGAACCTAGATCTAAACCACAATGGTCATGGTGATAAAGATGATTGCAATGGTAGTGGAAGTGGTGAAAAAGACGATGCAATAAGGTGGTATGCGATGGCAACGACAATTTGGTGGTGGTCGATGTCGATGTAGATGATGTGGTGGTGGTGCGATTCTAGTAATAAAACAAAAATTTATTCTTGGTTGAGAGAGAAAGATGATGGTAGGGATATTAGGTTATTGTGTGGTGGTGAGGTTATAGGGTGGTAGCACCCGACAAATCAGAAAAAGTACATAGCCCACAATCACTCAATTATCCTTAATATGATCTTAATCCTTCATTTGGAGTCTAGAATTATTAATATTATTTCAAGGGTGGTGGTGAGGATATTAGGTTTTAATAATTTTGATTGGTTATATATACATATATATGTATATATATCTATATATGTATATATTTATATAGGATGGAGAACGGATGTTAACCTATGTTTATTGCGATAACTTGTTAAACCTGTATCAATCATTGATATAATATATTATATTCAAGATTCTAAATCAAGGGTGGAAATCAGATGAAGGGGAAAGAAGTCATTTTGCATTTGCTACTTTTCACGTTTAATTGTCGGACTCTCTCTCTCTTATGAATTTCCCTCTTTAAAATTAGATCTGCAGCACCAAATTTATCCAACCTACACCCCTATTGTTGACTACTTCCCACCAACACTTCATCATCAACACAACTCACTAGCAATTGCAAAGACAGCGAACCAAAATCCACCAATGACAGTGAACTATTGATGATGGTTGACTAGCAGTAGTGAACACATATTTTGGAGTTTGTACTTCGTCTTCTTCGTTGATGGACATTTGAGGCGGATCTAGCAGTTTTATGGGCGTGGTGGATTTCTATAGTTGGAATCTATACTCCATCTTCTTCATTGTGGCTTTCTTCTTCATTTGATTTGAACTTTTAGTCATCTCAAGATCAACTAACGGTACATGAAACTTGAAATCTATAGTTGGAATCGAGTTTCTAAATTTGATGGAGACAATGAACATGGGCCATGTATTTGTGTTTTTTATCGTGTGTTAGAGTATAATAATACATTATTACATTAGCGTTGTAACCCAAGTTACATCAATATTTCATCTATTTTATTTAATTATAGATATATATTTGTAGTTGTTTGCTAGATATGGTTGTTTTGTGATGAAATTAGTTATATATATGTTGTTTATATATCAGATTTGTGTGTCTACTTAATTTTATTTCATTTATATGGCGGTTTTGAATGATCAAAGTTTGTTACACTAGTCGTTACAATGAGTTAAGTTTGATGTAAACGTTTGTTACGGTGGTGTAGTTATAATGTAAGTGTTTTTTACTCCAGTCGTTATAGCATAATTGTTCATCACATTGGTATAAGTGTTCATTATACTGTTCTAAGTGTTTGTTTAAGTAGTGTAGTTACAATGTAAGTTTTGTTACAGTGGTGGTACATCATACTTGTTCATCTGACTAACATATGTAATTTCTTGTTTTATGTAATGGTGCAATTTTAATGTCATTACATAGGGTATTTTGCTTGTCACACCAATCTTTTTTCTGTAGTGTAAATGTTTGTTATAATAAGTTTGGTTTGTTTATTATATATACTAATGTAAGTATTTATTATAGTGGTGTGGTTACGATATAATGGTTGTTACACTTGACGTTACAACATAAGTGTTTATCACAGTGATCTAACTATTCTTTACATTGGTCAATGTTTTTGGCCAAGACTATAATGGTTATAAAGAGAAAAATGTGATGAGCATTGTGGTGTAATTTTTATTAAAAATAAATTACTATAAAAAATTTATGGATGTATAAAAAGTTAGGGGGTAAACTTTTTAAAAAAATAAAAATGTAGGTGGTGACACTTGTCACCACCATAAGAAATTTGACTTTTCCACTGTTAGTAAAATATCCAAAATACCCTTCTCGTATAAAATAAAGATGTGGACACATAACAATATCTCATACAACTTGAAAAAAATCAATGGTTATGATTTGATTAACATGTTATCACAATAAAGATGAGTTAACAACCGTTCATTCCCCTATATATGTATACACTAGTACAAAAATGACTTTTAGAGGCGGTGAAATTTATTTTATGGAGCGCTTTTCAAACGCCTTAAAATCTTTTGTGGCGTTATCAAAAAGCTTCAAAAAACCGTGGATAATCAATTAATTAAAATATATATTTCATTTAAAAAATTCCCTGGATTATCAATTAGTTAAAATATATAATTTCGCTTCAAAAAAGCGTTGATTTATCAAATGATTAAAATATATAATAACGCTTCAAAAAAACCCTGGATTATCAATAATTTAGTTGTGAAAACGCTTCTAATGATTATTATTTTTATAGAGAAAGTTTACGATACAAAGTTGAAAAATCGTGCAAAATGTGCGAAGTAATTATAACCATTGATTTAGGAGATGAACGGTTCAGATTAAAGATTAAATAATCACGGATGTAATGATGACTGGAGGGGTAAAATCGAAAATAGCAGACAATTGTTGACTTTTTTAAAACTTCCCCAGTTTTTTTGAACGTATATTACTTTTTATACCATGTTATTTTTTAAAAAAATTACACCATAAATTCGAGCATTTTATTCTCTTTAATTTGATTATAGTATTGCTATATTTTTTTTAAAAATATCAACACTTTTTCTAAAAAAACGTCTATATGCTTTTGTATAACTTGCGTGTTTATTTACTGCGTAATTATGAACATAATTTGCGTAATTATCATATAACTTACGTAATTATAAATATAACTTGCGTGATTATTTTTTATAACGTGAGTAATTTTTCTTTGCGGAATAATAAATATAACTTGCGTAATAATAGATATAACTTGTGTTATTATGGCTATAAACTTGTGTAGTTATGTATCTTTTATGCGTAATTGTTGCGCGGAGGAAACTACCCCTCTGCCAAAAAACACGTGTCACGCTCTGGTGACTTCGTACCTTCGCACGAAATTAGACTTTGTATAGTAACCGGCCCTATTATATATATATATTTCTATTTTTGGAGCGATTGATATGTAACTAACAATTATGTATATATATACTTAATATTATATTTAATAACTTTTTAGGTGGTAACATTTATATGGATGCTAATGTCCACATGCACTCCCTCTTTATTCACATTTAACAAAAAACTCTTATTGCTCGTGTCCAATATATCTCATACACCATCAGTGCTCATAAAATATACAAATTTACATCGATGTACTAATAAAACATATCAATGTAAATTTTCAACAAGATAAGAATCCAGGAATAGACTTTTTATAATTCCACTACATTATACAATTACATTAACAATACTAAGTACAATATTCAAGAGTCGCATAACACCTTATTAAAAAGCACTGGCATTAAGTTAGTGATTAACACGTCAATATCTTTTTGTGTGGCATAGCTTTTGTCTTGCCATTTCTGGAGAAAAATACAAATAAAACAGTTAGAATTTATAATATATATTTACTGTGATATTAAAAATATATAAATATATATTATAATAAGGTATATAAAAGACTTGCATGGTTTGAAAAATTTTAATAACGAACAAAGACAAACTCAAGCATATAATGTAACACCATGTAGCCGTATTCACATCCTTGTTTTTGTTGTTTACACTATAATAAATTAGCAATTAATTATTTAAACTACAAGAAAATCAATTAACTAAGATATTTGAAAACTTACCTCGATCATACTTCATGTGAATTGTGTTTCCTCAAAACATCTTCAATTACTTTAGAAAGGAGATAATTCTTTTTGTCCTTTCGGCCTTTTAAAAAATCTAAAATGAATACTTCTTTCTTTGTAAGTGAAATAATAAATAGCGACCAATGTTTGCTAAACACAAACATTATATATAACAAGTAGATTATAGTAAAAAATAAATAGATATAAACTAAATGGAATAGATTGAAAAGCGCACACGCACGCACGCACGTCTACCCTTTGTTTTTCCCGGTTCACGTTCACCCCCTCACGTCCATGCTTATACAATCCTCCATGAACTTGTGTTGAACCTATAAACTCAATAACCAAAATTATCTATATATATATGTAGAAAAAATTTAAAAAAATAACTTACACACACAATTAGGTAAAATCATAACTAAACCATTTTTATTATGTAGAATACTATTCTTAAGGGAATATTAGTGAAATATATGTTTGGAAAGAGATTGCAATGCTCGTACATTCATGTGATGTTACAAGCACCATTATCTTTAAGTCATTTCAACCATACACAATCTCATGAAGCCAGAACTACCTCATGGACTAATAAATATAATTTTCAAAAAGAAAAATATAAAAAAATTTTGAATATCCAAACTATCCAAATTTATTAGAATTGATGTCCTAATCTAAAAAAATAAGATAATATTACCTACGATGCTTGACACCGTTCGTGAACGACCCCCATGCTCTGGTTCAAAACATCTAGTTATTGGATAAACCCACCCTAATTTAGAGTAAGTACCATCACGTTTCATTCCTCTCTCAGCATTGGCCTATAAAAAAATATAAACGTTAGAACCATAGTCACAGGATTCGCTTCCCCACCCCACGAATCGCGAACCAGATCGCCCGTACCGGATTCGGGTTCAATCGCGTACCAATTGCCCTATGATTCGCGATCCGGTTCGCGAAAATAGGCGAATTTCGATTTCAATGGACACTGAACTAGTCTACTCCGATTCGCGAACCGGATCGCAGCGATTCGTGAATCCGATCAATTAGAAACGCAATTGGGAATCAAAAAGGTATGTTTAGACTTTCAGTCTTATCAATTAATGATGATTGCTTACTCTTCGTTAATAACTTTTAACCGCTATTTGATATTGGCGCCAATATCATTGTGTCTATTATAAATTGGCACCTAATTATTCACAAATTATCTTTAAAATATATTATAGATTGTTTTTATAGGATATGGCGTACCGCACTATATGGTACACCGTATCGCGTACCGAATTGGCGTTCCGAATAAACCTACCTCCCAGCGTACCGAATTTTATAAATTGACGAACCGCGTACCCGTTTCTGTACCGCGTATCGGAACGTACCATGATCCATGTGACTATGTTAGAACATTCGACTAGTTTATGCATGTAAATAAATATTTACCAAATCATTGATTTTATCGTGAATGCCTCTAACTTCATACATGTCAGTTTGTTTGTTTTTAGTTGCTCTACTCGCGATCCATAATTGAGAACGTTGATTTTGTATCTGTTCAAGCCGTGGATGACTTTGCACAGCTGAAGCCATATTATATCAAATTATCCTTCAACCCCTGAAATCGGTGCGTCCAGTGCGAGCAAAGTTTTTGTTCAATAGTGCACTCGATTATGCTTTCTCACTTTTTTTCTGCGCATAAATCAATAAACTATCATTAATAGCTGCAAAAATATATTAATAATAATTATTATAACAAATTAACATGTACCAAAAATAATCGCTAGTCTTCGACGCAACAAATTCATCCCACTTTGAGGGATCAAGATAATGATACTTTGCAAAAGGACGTTTGCCTTTGTTTACAAATTCTGTGACAAGTTTACTTTTCCAATCAGTAAACCTTTTTTTGGCCCATTTAATAAAACATATTTTGGCTTGTCATCTTGAATATTCCAAGCCCTAAATATTTCCCAAAAAAGTTAATTAAAACAATTAAAAAAAAATATAATATCTTTAAAGTTGTACAAAATTAAATACAATACCTTAATATCCAACCACAGATCTTCCCACATTTGTTTATCTACTTGTTTTGTGTCCAGGAAACCTTGTTTTTAATGTTAATCCTACCCATGAAGAAAACTTAGATTTATTCGAACCGGTATGTATAATATTTTCATCGAATTCAATGTGCATTTCATCCTCCCTTATTTTTTTGAACAGGAAGCAACTCCACGTTTACCTCTTCCAGACGTATCTATACCTAAGCATTAAACAAATACATAAGATAATGATTTTTATTCAAATAGCATAAACTTGCAACATACAAACTAATAAACTTGATTACTAATCTAATACTGAAATAAACTTGTATACTAACTAACGAAATACAAACTGTGAATAAATAAATTAATAAAATACAAAATTAGTAATGAGAAATTACAAGCCCTAGATTCAAATGGCTCATGGCATTTTCACGAGAACCTTGTGGGGATAAACTAGATTTGTTCAACTTTCAAGTGGAATATTATAAAATAATAAACATAACTGTAACATACAAACGTGAAGAAACAAACCAATAAATACAAAGCTAATAACCATGAGAATTTATAAACCCTACATCCACTTTAGTTTATAGCAATTCCTCATAAACCTTATGAGCTTAAACTAGATTTATTCAAGTGTAATATACATACGAACTGTAAATAAACAAAGTAAACAAATACAAATCTCATAACGAAACAAACCAATCGATTACAAATCCCACAACCAATCTATCTAACTCACGTGCATCCATTAAAATATGATCCATGTATTAAAGAATGAAACAAAACATAGAAATAAAAATACAAACACAGGGACCGCATCAATAACATTTATTAGAACACATAAAAACAAAGATTAATGGTAAAATACATCACCTTTTTGTCAAATTTGAAGTAAAAAGGTTGGAAATTTGGAATATTCTTTCACTCTAAATGGCACCTAAAAAGAGAGAAGTGATAAAATTGAGATGGTTTCAAGCTTAAAACAAATATTATTGTTAAGAAAACATCACCTACCTTGATGATTTTCTATGAGATCTTCTAGTTTTGGTTGGTGTTCTTCACAGTGGAGGCGCTCGATGGAAGAGAGGAAATAGAAGAAAGTAGAAACTGTAAAAGTAAAATTAGGGTATCTAGGAATATTTGGGGGAAATTTTTTAGTATCCCCGTTAAAAGTTCAATATTAAGAACTAGGTTATTGATTCGTGTTTTACACGGGTTGCATACAAAAAAAACAATATAATTCAACATGCACTTAAACCTGATGTATAATACAGATTGATGTATAGTATCCAGTTTATAAAAAATTATTAACCTAATTTGACCCGTTAAGTTTGTACAAAAGAGTTATGCATTTAACCCGTTACACAACTTGCTTATTTGGTCACCTCCATCAATAAAATCTTGGCAATTCAAATAGTTAAATTTAATATTATCTAAAGCACAATTCTAAAAGAACCCAGGCCAACCACATACTCTTTCATGTAACTTATTGTCTGAGATAAGAGTCAAAAACAATAAACATTGCACCAAATGTAACGCCCCAAAAATTGAAGCTAACAATTTAATAATAATGGGCTTAGTTAAAGGTTATTTAATATACATAAGAGGAAAAAATAGATTATGGGCTAAATTAACCTTATGGGTTAAGGGATTGAGGTGTTTAAGGGCCCATAATCAACCATTAAACAATCCTAATCAGCCTCATTCTTTCCCATTTGCAACCCAAACCACCAACATTTTAGAGAGAGAGAGTAGAGAGAGAAAGGGAGAAAATCAAAGCTTTGAAGTTGCATTGATTAAATGATTGAAGATCTGAGTGTTGGTGCATCAAACAATAAGGAAGAGCAAGAAATCCAGGTAAGAATCATTATCTAACACCTATTTAGATCAGATCCGAATTCTATTGTTTTGGGTTTGAAAAGTTACAAAGAATCACATAAAGGTCATACTTTTACGTATGAAATCATGTAAAAAGATTAGATATAGTTTCATGGATGAAAAACTAGGTTTTGGATGTAAAAAGTTGATATTTTGGGTAAAAACAAGCTGGTTCATCATTTTATACGTCCAGCAAAACTGCTAGTTCTTTTTACGAAACTATGAGTTCTTCCTGTTAAACTAAGACAATCTCCTTACAGCGAAACTATAGTTTCGCTGGTAATTTCGCAAGTGCATAGGTAGACCAGTAGATTTAGTGAATCTAGAAATTTCCAACGAAAGTTGGGCGATTTTGGTAGCAAAACTGCCATACAAAACTGGTAGCGAAACTGCCATGCGAAACTGGCAGCAAAACTGCTATACGAAACTAGCAGCGAAACTACGTGCGCAACTGCTGCCGAAACTGTGTAGAAAATGACCTATTTGTGCATTAACTTATATGCAGACCGTGTGCCACGATCCTAGCTCAGAAAACTTAAACGTGAAGTTGCTTACTGGCCAGGTGAGTTCTAGATCCCCCTTATTTATATGTTTTTAATGTTTTGAGGGCGATTTGCATACTAAATATATGATTTTTATGGCAAAGATTTTAAGAGGTTTTAACAAGAAAAATTGAATTTGGGTGTTGACCCCTTGGACCCCACTAGGGGCTGCTGCCCCTAGAACCCCGCTATCAGGGGTTGCAGCCCCCGAACCCTGCTGTCTCGCTGTGGGTCGGTTATACTGTTTGTATTCTTTTATTGAAGAATGTGAATATATGAACTATGAGTTGATTCTTAGCATGTATAAGTATATGTATAATTAAAGATAAAAGTGAAACCTAAAGAAATGTTATTGAGCTCGTAACCATGTACCACTGCTAAAGTAAAGTCTTGCACGCAAAGGATAAAGGATAGTTGCATTTGTGGTGCTCTCATGGATAAAGTAAAGTCTTTTGTTCATCACAAGTACGACTAAAGTAAGTCTTTTGTTCATCACAAGTAGGGGTCTGGCCGTTGGGCAGATTTCGAGACATAGTAACTGGGAATTGACGGATAAAGAAGAGTAATTAAAAATAAAAAGCAAAAGTCTTAATGATAAAGTATTGATAAAGTGACAGTCTGTGTATAGTAAATGTTTGTTCTTGTGAGACTACTTTAGAATGATAAAGTTAACATATCTCACTAAAAGATTATTTGATAAAGTAAACCTAGAACTCACTCAGTGAAGCTGACTTTTGTATGCATATTAGTTTGACAGGTGAGCTGTTGGGCTTAGAAGGATGGGGGCATAGATCCAAAGCTTCTTGACAACCAAAGACTGGCATCCAAATTTTAGAAGATTATTAAACACTCTTTTAAGACTTGTTTGATTTATTTAAGACAATGTTAATGTTATCTCTGAATTATGTCATGAAAAGTTTGAATCAAAGTAATTTACGCTGCAATGTTTACTTAAATAAATTATTTAAATCTTTGATATGCTGTGAATGATCAACTGTGAGGGTTTCTGGAATCAGGGCCTTACACCAAATACCTAAGTATTCAACAATAAAATTGAGGCATATGTAAAGTATATCTTTATACACACATATAAAGTATAATAAGTTCCACCCAAACTACTATTCAAATGAAAACTGAATACATTAAGTTGGAAACTTTATTAACTGAGCACCACATTCTAAACAATTTACCTGTCCTTCACACACTTCCATCATCAAAACTAATAAACATCACTGAACTAAGATTCTTAAGCTTGAGTTAACTCAAATTATAAACATTCATTAAGAGTAGGATGTAGATAAAAACAAACCCTGAACTCATCGTTATTTTCACTACCTTTACTTTTTTTCTAGATCTTTCTTTATTTTTCTTCAAATAAAATTGTTAGAATGATTTGACTTATCTACTATCTAAAACCTATCCTTATGAAGGGTTATGACTCACATAAAATAAATAAAAATTTACCCATTCAAATGATCGAGGTGTATTTTTTCCAATGGCTATACATACAGAAACTTAATTTACATTGATTTGGAAGGAAGAAAGACATAAACATAAGTTGATAAATTAACTAAATTAATACTTTTTAACTTTTAATTAAACAGCTTAGTTTTGATAGGTTTTACATGTAAGGATGGATACTAACACCTAATATTCGCTTTCCCCAAATTAATCTAATAAAAAAAACTAATTTAAATCATGTTTCCTTAATTTCTTCATATTTGTATCGTTCTTATTTATAATGTTTATTTTCATTTTTCTTACTCTCTGTTGCGATTTTTAATTTGAGTTAATGATGACAATAAAATTAAAATGAATTCTAAAAAAAAGAAAATGAAAAATATTTTGGTTTTCAATAAGTTGTTCAAAGGGATTCTCATATTAGTTTTAATCTTAAAACATTCATCCTTTTTTCACAAAATCTATTATTGATTCATACAGCTAAAAATTAAACAGTTAATAGCAACAAAACGCAATAAACAGCTAAAAAATGCATCAATTCATACCAAACCACTACCAATTGAATGAAAAAACATATAACAGTTGATGGAATCGAAGCATACCACATCGTTCTTTGATGTACACTGAATAATCGTGATGTAAAGTCTAAAAGTCATCGCACAAAGAGAAATTGTAAGCATAGTTTGACAGATTTAAGAACAACCATTCAGGATTTGACATAATACTTACCTTTGGGATGAAATCTCATCAATTTTCAAAGATTTGATTGGTGTTGAACGGATTCCAGTTCACTAGTATCGCTTGGAAGAGGGATTCTATAGATCTATACCTTCGGTAGTTAGATTTAAGTCTGATCCATTAGTGCATAGTTTGTTGAAAGCTCTAGGGTTAGGGTACTGAGATTTGGGGGAATGAAAAGAATGAAAAGAAATTAGGATTTAAAGTAACAGGGTGTAATGGGCGGGAAAACAATTGGAGGAAGCATTGTGGGAATGCCATGTGTCCCATAGTAAAGAATTATTAGGATAGATATATCTAAATTAATCTTATCCTAAATAATTTCTATCCTAAAACACTAATTAAAATATGCACCTCTTTTAAAAGTTTCGTATACTTTTTCTTCTTATCTTTTAGGGCCAATGATAACTCTTGTGAATAATTTATTTTACTAAACCAGCCAATAATATATATATATGATATATTATATGTATATTCTAATATTAAAGTTATATTATATTAACTAGCGGTTAAACTTTTACTTTATCACATATTAATACCGGATAAAATTTATATGGTTTATAAACATAAAGTTAACAATGTAGCAACATTATGTTCATGAAAATAAGCGTTTCGAAAGTGAACCTAATAAAAAAAGAAAAAGACAAATAGAAGTCTATAAAAATAATTAACAAAACAACCAGCCTGGCTTAAAAGCATAATTCTCTAACGGTACCCCCGTTTTCATGCAATTTTTTGTTCATTCCTGAAAAGCAAAATCATATTAATTAATTGGACACAATTAAAAATAAATATAAAAATATTGTCATACCTTTATTATGTAGTTACTCGTGGGCACACAATAAATTCCTTCGTTGTGGTCAGATCGTAAGTATGTAATGGTTGCCATCCGTACATAATTCACTGGTTGAATACCGACAGAAAATGGTGGTAGTCATCAAACTAGTTCTATTCGTCCTCGTTAACGACATCATCAAGACCAAAAAAATACGCTTTCTCGGTAATACGATGTGGTATCTTGGTTTGCTTGGGTCATTGACAAAGAAACTTGTCGACTGTTTTGTACGAATGAATGATTCAAATATATAGCTTTCTGTTGTAAGTCCACTTGTGTAAAACCATATTTGTCAATTGTAACACCCGTATGATTATTCATCCACTTACTTTGAACACAGGTATGCTAAAGGAATGATAATTCAATCCCAAATTCTTTTAGAACACCATAATAAGATTCTTTAGCATTCTTAACCCTGTATCATGATTCGTCCTGTCAAATTCTGTAGCTGATGCTATCATTGTAACTCCACTTTCTGTGTTGTATTTTTTTCAACTTGATCTTTGGTGTAAAACATATAGCCATTAATGTCGTATACTTGGTAAGATATTACTCTAGTATCCTGTCCCCGCCCTAAATTCTATAGTTTTATTTAGTAGTTTCATCCATTGGCAAAACTCTTCATTATGCTTCTTTTCACACCACATTTGCTCTTACCCCGGTATGTCGATTGCATGTTTCCATGTGTTTGTTAATGTATGGAGCGGTACATGTCATGCGTTTTAAGACTTCAAGTGTGCAAGTTGTAAAGATCATAACTTGGGATGATTTTTTCATACCAACACCTCCGACCCCTTCAAGTCGACCACGGTGACAAGATTAAGGAAACACCAATACTTTTAAAACCGTCCAAATAACATGTGAATTAATCAATTATTACACCGTAATTATACTTAACATAAATAATATATATTTTGTAAGAAGTTGTCAATGTTATGATATCGTTACCTGTGAAGAAACTCAGTCACCTCTTAGAAGTATATTCTTGAACAATACTACCTTTAAGAAACCCATATACTTTCATGGGTACATGTAGTGTAGAAATACAGGACCACAAGCTTGTATTTCTCTATGATATGGATTTTCCAGATGAATCATCACTTAAAAAACGATTGCAGAAAATACATCTCAGTTCACACAGAGTGATGATAATTTCCTTTTCCATTTTATTTAGTGACCCGGGATAATAAATTCAAGTGAATTGTATAAAAAACAAACTAAGTTTTGTGATTTTATGTCGGATCCTATCCGGCAACAATCCACGAATTGCAATAGGAATCATATGTGTTATCAAAACATGACAAATCATAACTTCATACCAAGCAATTTATACTCTTTCATCGACACCAACTTTTAATGTTACAGAATATTAGATGGAACTTTAATATCATGTACAAACATTTGCAAAACTTTGTTTTTTCATCTTTTGACATAGTATAGCATGCAGTTGCAGATAAAAAGCCTTTGGCGCCACAATAGGAGTAAGTTCTTTACGTATTCTCATTTCTTCCATGTCTTTTGAACATTGATCACATCTTTAGTTTTTCCAGGAATTTTATGCAACAAGCCCAGCAAGTTATCACATACATTTTTTCGATATCCAAACATCTAAACCATGTCTAACTTGTAAATGGTTCCAGTAAGGGTAAATCCTAAAATATGGACTTTTGTCCTAAATGACTCCTTTTTTTCCGCACGAGTTCTCTTTTCCAATACATTATTTATATATTTCAACTCAAGAAAATGCATCAAATCTATGGCAACCGAGAAATTTTTGTCCGTCTTTTACCAGAGTTAGTTAATTTCAGGACGAAATTTCTTTCAACAAGGGGATGATGTGACACCCGACATTTTAGGTCACTTTCTGATCAACACGAACATGGTTTCCTATATAAATTCATGCATTAATGTTGTTCACTAAATGTGTCATTTATTGCACAAACATTCAGGAAACTTTTACGTAACAGTAATTCGAAAAATTGCCGGACGCACACGCGTCTGTACCCGAACGTGGTGATTTGTCAAATTAGTTTTAAACAATCATAATTGGTGTGAAATTATGCGTTATGTGTTTTTGTGATTAAATATTTAGCTTAGTTTGCAAAAATGAGGAATTTTCTATCATTTAGCGTGTTCGCGCATTTTAGCTTTTAAAGCCTAAAAATTATTAAAATGACTTTGAACTAGAAAAATATATATTTTTTCATGTTATTAATGTTTATTTGACATTATGTGAGCACTTAGTGGTTTCAGTGTAGGATAGTTCAATCGCGTAGCGTTAATACGAATTTATATAAACGATGGGGGCCTTTCTTGTAAAAAACATATAAACCTAACCCCTAACCGTAATCACCATTTGGCCATCCCTCTCCCCTTTATTTTTCATAACAAATCACACAGACACACACACACACAAAACACACCTTCTCTTTGATCTTGTTCTGCATGGGTGGTGATTTTATCGTTTCTTGCATCAAACACGTATAGGGATCATTATCTAAGAATTTCAAGTAAGTTTTATGTTTTGATTTCATGTTATTTGATCTTAATGATGAACATGAACCCTAGATGATCCAAACAAGTCAAAACTTGAAATTACTTGAAATTGATGATGGATTATGTGTTAGTATTCAATATAATGATGTTTGTACGGATTCATTTAGTGAAAGTGTGGTGGTTCCGATCAAAACCCGGGACTTATTATAATGGAATTTTAATTTGGGGATTGTGTAATTGTGTGTAGATGTAATGAATTTGATTTGAATTGATGGTTTTAGGATGTTAGTTGATGCTAATAGATGAAAAGTCATGTTTGACTTTTGATTTGGCTGGGTTTTCAAGTACTTTCCATTAAGGAAACTTTTGGGTAGGTTAGTTCTAGAAGGTGATTTGATGTCATGATGCTTGACTGAATGAATAATTGTTTTATATGATGTTTTAGGCACAGAATGGATTGGGAATAATCAAATGGTGAAAAAACACATCGTATGAACATGCTTGCTATTTATAAAAACTTTTGTGACATAATATGTGTGTGATGTGTAGTTATGTGTAGAACATGTATGGTGATGTGATTGATGTTGAAATGATCATAGAAACATGTTCGGAGAACTGGATGAATTTATGCAGCTGTTTTCTTACGTTTTAAATAGGAAACTTTTGGCATGATGAAGTTTTTTGGTATGTTACCCTGTTATGGATAATTTTGGATGTGTTTACATATATAATTAAGATGGTTTTTATGATATGATTCATAATCTTAAAATGGATTATACATGTGTAACGATGTCATACTTCCAAAAATAGAAACTTTCCAAAAATAAATTACGACATGAAACTTATGTTGTAACACCTGGAAATTTATAAAAGGAAAGGAAAAGAGAGAAAGAAAAGGGGAAAGATAACATTTTTTAAAGTAAAGGGGGTTAAAGTGTGTGTAAGTGGAAAACTTGCCTTTAGTGGGTTCAAAAAGCAGGAGATAGCGCCCACACCCCATTTCCCCATCATCTCTTCGGCTGCAACAGAAGGGAAGAGAAGCTGCCATCGGTTTCTAGAGATAGAAGGAGGAAGATTTGCTTGAAGGTGAGATTTAAGGTAATTCTTCTCGGGTTTTCAATCGGGCTTCAGCTTCTGGACCCGAGTTTCTGGAGTTAGTGCTCGTTCGTGGGTTTTAGGTGCTGGAACTTCAAGTGGGTTCTCAGGTTTGAGGTGTTCTACTTCAAAAGGTGTTCAAGATGAGTTCTAGATCCCCTCTTTTACTGGTTTTCTACGTTTGGGGCTGTTATGCACACTGGACAGAAGGTCTCTAAACCAACTACGAATTTTGAGATGATGTGCGACTGTGAGCTATTGATGTATGTTTTAGAGATTTCTAAGTTGTGCATGATGTTTAGTATGTTTTAAGTGTATAATTGGTAGGCCCATGCTAAGTAGATGTTAGAAGTAAGGTGAATCGCAGGTACTGGACTTAGTGTCCGTTATGGACACTAGCTGTCCGCTGTGGACACATGTGCATGGATAAGGTGTCCGCTGTGGAGACTTAGAATGTTTTAAGTCATCCGCTGTGAACCTTGGTCATCCGTTGTGGGACTTTGGTCGTCCGCTGTGGGATGTTGTCGCGCTGTGAGGTTGGCTGTCCGCTGTGAGAGTTGGCTGTCCGCTGTGGGCAATTAGATAGTTTTGCGTGTTTGCGCGCTTGGGCTTGGTTCATCCGCAATAAGTTTTGTTCATCAGCATTAAGTTTTGTTCATCGCATTAAGTTTTGTTCATCCTTATTAAGATTTGTTCATCCGCATTAAGTTTTGTTCATCTACCTTAAGTTTTGTTCATCCACATTAAGTAATGTTCATTCGCATTTGGACTTTGTTCATCCGCATTAAGTATTGTTCATCCACATTTGGACTTGTTCATCGCATTGGACTTGTTCATCCGATTTGTGTCATCCGCATATCTTTAGACACTTGGAATATTCTATGAGACTTTCATCCGCATTTGCTTGTCCGCATGTGTTGAACATTCACCGTATTGGCTTATGTCATCCATACTTTTTAGGCACTTAGGATTTTCTGAATCTTGGAAAATAGAATGTAGTGTTAAAGTCTGATGTGTTATGATGGTATATGCCTGTTGATGGTATATGCTTGTGGACTGTGGTTATTATGTGCCTTTAACGTGGCGTGATATGTATGAGTACATAAGTAAAGTATTATGTAACGAAAGTGAAAGATAATGAATGACCAAAATAGAAGTATGAACGATGAGATCTTTGTTGCTGACCCCGGTGCTATGTCAGCTTTTAGCATGAGTGGGGGTTGTTTACGAATCCCGAAATAGTATCCGCTTTTAGCATGAGTCAGGGTGTAGCATATGAGTTGAGATGAGATCCTTACTCCGATGTTGTATCAGCTTTTTAGCAGGAGTGGGGGTTTGTTTACGAACCTGGCACAGTAAGCTTTTAGCATGAGTCAGGGGTGTAGCATATGAGTTAAGATAAGATCCTTGTCGTACCCTGGTGATGTGTTAGCTTCGGCATCATGAGTGGGGGTTTATTTATAAACCCCGACACAATACCAGCTTTTAGTATGAGTCTGGGTATAGCATGAGGCAGGTCCATAAAGAAGTGAGAGACGAATGATGTTGAACGATGATGAAGATAATAATTATTATCTAGATGTACGTATGATGTGGGATCATGAATGAAAGTAAAGGATATGTTTTAACGTAATGCAAAGTATTTTATTATGAAACTAGAACTCACTTAGCGTCGTGACTTTTTGTATGCATAATAGTTGGCAGGTATTTGTGATGCTAAGGAGGTGCAGGCATGGATGAATAAGCTACTGGGGATGGTTCAAGTCTGGAATCCGTATTTTTGGAGATTAGTTTTGTATTAATACATTTGTGAATGTAAAATAAATGATATGTTGATTTGACTTGCTTTTAATTATTAATGAAAAGTTTTAATTCCGCTACAAATGATGTGTTTTAAATGTTTTATGCGATGATTGACGACCGTAAGCGTCCCGGGAACGGGGCTTACAAGTTGGTATCAGAAGCCAAAGATTAAGAGAATTAGGTAAAATATTTTTTCAAAAACCTAAACTTAAAATGAGAATGGGACACGAAAGGGAAAGGGAGCCAGTCCTAGAGCTACATGCCTGTAGGTAAAGGTTTTGTGAAAACATTTATGTAAGTTAATAAAAAGGAATTATGTGCGTGTGCTATGTGAATTATGTGTTCTTTGTAGATTTGGATAATGATGTAGTCAAGATTGAAATGCTTGGAGAATGAAGAGTAAAGTAAGTGGCTAATCATAACTGGCCATTGTAACTAGGGATTGTTATAGTGACATAATCCGAGCTATTACCTTGAATGACCGTGTTGGTGTTAGGAATCTTGTAGTGCTTAGAAATGCTGGTGGTAGATCTTCAGAGGCTTCTAAAGGTGGAGGTTGTGGTGGTTGTGGTGCTGGACCGCCTGCCATGAGGAACAGGGCTAAGACTGCCGAAAGGCTCCTGAAGAGCCGAGCTTCATCACCATGAGGGGAGGATAAGAGTGCTAATTTGAGAGCCTCAATGAAGGACGCAGTAGTGAAGAAGTTAATCAGTCATGCAGATGATTCTGCAGTCTGTGATGACCGAGGTTATTAGAGCTATGAGGAGGATGAGAAGAAAGAGAAGGAGGAGAGGAGGAAGACCGATAGGTGAGGGGGTGAAGGAGGAGGTTCAGGGGAGATGGAGCAACCAGATACTGAAATGGTTGTCTCCAATGATGATGATGAGGGGAGGCAGTGTAGGAAGCTGCAAAGGGGTGCAACTACGGGCATTTCAGAGATTCAAGCCCCAGACATTTGATGGAATAGGAGTGGCTGCTGCTGCTCACCGGTGGGTAAGAGAGATGGAGACTGTGTTGATATCAGTGAGGTAGGGGAGTCAGAAGGTGAAGTTTGCTACCCACTCGTTTGTGGATTCAGCCTTATGCTGGTGGGACAACATCGTCCAGGTTGAGGGTAGCATGGCGATCGGGAGGATGAGATAGGGTGAACTGAAGAAGTTGGCGATCGAGGAGTTTTGTCTCACAGGGAAGGAACTCGACAAGATTGAGAGGGGGATCCTATAATTGGAGCGCAGGACACCATGACACCAGCAGTATACGACTAATTTCAATGAGATGGAAAGGCTGGTGCCAGATCAGGTGACGCCTGTGTCACGAAAGATTTAAGAGGTTACATCTAGATTTTGCCGGTAGATATCCGCAGACATCTGATCGCCGCTCGGCCAGGTATGTTTAGGTCGGTTGTCGACTGGATGGGGGGGAGACTGTATGACGAGCGCGAGAGGCGGTGATGGATGAGAAGAAAAAGTGTGGCAATGATAGGAATGGAATGAGAAGCGGTATAACGATGGTGGTTTTGGGGCTGGAGGTAGAAGACGAGAGTGGATGATCGGAAGGTGATAACAGAGAGGGAGAAGGCATGCAAGAAGTGTGGAGAGATCATGTGGGGGAGGTGTAAGTGGGGATCGAATGCCTGCTTTCAGTGTGGGAAGGAGGGCCACAAAGCAAGGGATTATTGTGTGGTGAAATGTTACAACTGTGGCGAGGCTGGGCACATGAGCAGAGACTGCAGAAGTCGAGGGCTGAGAGCTCCGAGGCAAAGAAGGGGACTGAGTAGGAGGGCAGAGGGCGAAGGCCAGGCATTCGCTATGACTTGGGAGGAGGCTACGGTGGGCTCTGACGCGCTCGGTGCCAGGTACATTCTAGTAAACTAGACTTGTGCCTCTGTACTTTTTATTCTGGTGCTAGTAGGAGTTTATTTTTGCTGCCTTCTATGATAAGTTCCCCGCTAGGAGTAGGAAGATTGATGGGCCCTTCGATGTAGAAACTGCCATTGGTAAGTCAATTGAGGATTCTGTTATGGTAGAAAACTATGGCATAGAGTTGAAAGGCCATAGTTCTCTGCTAGGTTGTTCGTGATGCCTTAGGCGGATTTGATGTAGTCCAAGGGATGATTGGCTAGCAGCCATGAGGCAAACATCGTGTGTTGTAAAAAGATGATTCGATTGACAATGCCCGGATGGGAGTTCGGTGACGACTATGGCGATAGAGTTGTACGATCTCGAAAGTATTTCGATGTTTGTGGCAGAGAAGTGTACGAGACGTGGAAGTGGTGCCTATCTAGCCACGTGAAGGATGTGGATGCGTCAGTACCACGATTGACGGATGTACAGTCGGTGTGACCTCCCAGATGTTTTCCCAAAGATCTACCAGGTGTGCCACCTGACCGCGAGATCGAGTTCCAGATCGATCTGATGCCTGAGGCTGATGCTTGTGCCCAAATGTTGCTAAGGCGTCATATCGTCTAAGCTCCCTAGAGATGAAGGGATTAATGACTTAGCTGCAAGAGTTGTTAGATAAGGGGTTTAGTCAACCGAGCATCTCTCCATAGGGTGCTCTGGCCTTATTTATGGAGAGGAGGATGATAGCTTGAGGATGTGTATCGACTACCGTGAGTTGAAACAAGTTGAACGGTGAAGAACCGGTATCCTTTACCGAGGATTGATAACTTGTTTGATCAGCTCAAGTGTCAGTTGGTTCTCGAGGATATATCTTCGATCTGGTTAGCATCAATTGAGGTGGAGGAGAAGGATATTCCTAAAACAAACTTTTCATACGTGGTAGGGACACTACGAGTTCATCGTGATGTCCTTTGGGTAACTAACGCTCCAGTTGCTTTATGGATCTGAGGAATCGGTGTGTGCGGAACTATGTTAGATAAGTCAGTGACTGTGTTCATTGATGATGTTCTGATTATTCATAGAGCGAAGAAGAACACGTCGGTCACATTCGGGAAGTGCTGGATACACTTCGAAGGGGAAGCTTTACGCCAAGCTCTCCAAGTGTGCGTTCTAGTTATGCAGGGTCCAGCTTATGGTTCAAGTGGGCTAATCCTGAATGACAAGGGTTGAGGCGGTGATTCATGGAAGTCTCCAAAGACGCCATCCTAGATTCGTAGTTTCTTGGGTTTGGTGAGTACTATAGGTTAATTATCCAAAACTTCTCTAAAGTGGTGGCAATGGTCTTTGCATTGAAGGAATGGAGGCCACTTGGGGCACTCAGAGGAAGAAATGAATGGCACTACCCAGATCTCTTAAGGAGTGACAGGTTTCGGGGACGAACCCATTTAAGGGGGATGTACTTGTAACACCTGGAAATTTATAAAAAGGAAAGGAAAAGAAGAGAAAAAGCGGGAAAGATAACATTTGTCAAATGTAAAGGGGGTTAAAGTGTGTAAGTGGCAAACTTGCCTCTAGGGGTTCAAAAAGCAGGGGAGGGCCGCCACACCACCATTTCCCTATATTTGCTTTCGGCTGCAAGAAGGGAAGAAGAATTTGCCATTGGTTTCTAGAGGAGGAAGGAGAAAGATTTGCTTAAAGGTAATTTTTAAGGTAATTCTTCTCGGTTTTCAGTGGGTTTCAGCTTTGGACCTAGTTTTTGGTGGTTAGTGCTAGTTTTCGTGGGTTTTAGGTGCTGGAACTTCAAGTGGGTTCCGGTTTGAGGTGTTTACTCGAAAGCTATTCAAGGTGAGTTCTAGATCCCTTTTTACTGGGTTCTACATGTTTGGGGCTGGTATGCGTACTGGACAGAAGGTTTCTAAACCATACTAGAATTTTGAGAAAAAATGCGACTGTGTCTGTTGTTGTATATTTTTAGATGATTTCTAAGTTGTGCATGATGTTTAGTATGTTTTAAGTGTATAACTAGTAGATCCATGCTAAGTAGATGTTTGAAGTAAGGTTGAATCGCAGGTACTTGACTTAAGTGTCCGCGTGGACACTAGCTGTCCGCTATGGACACATGTGCGATGGATAAGGTGTCTGCTGTGGACACTTAAATTGTTTTAAGTCATCCGCTGTGAACCTTGTTCGTCTACTGTGGGACTTTGGTCTTCACTGTGGGACCTTGGTCATCCGCTTTGGGACCTTGGTCGTCCGTTGTGGGACCTTGGTCGTTCCACTGTGAGAGTAGCTGTCCGCTGTGGACATTAGATAGTTTTGCATGTTGCGCGCTTTGGAACTTTGTTAATTCGTATTAAGTTTTGTTCATCCCCTTAAGTTAAGTTTGTCCATCTGCATTAAGCTTTGTTCATCCGCATTAACCTTGTTCATCCGCATTAAGTTTTGTTCATCCGCATTAAGTAATGTTCATCTGCATTTGGACTTGTTCACCCGCATTAACTATTGTTCATCCGCATTTGGACTTGTTCATCCGCATTTGGACTTGTCCATCCGCATTTGGTCATCCGCATATCTTTAGACACTTGGAATATTCTTGAGACTTTCATCCACATTTGCTTGTCCGCATTTGCTGAACATTCAGCCGCATGGTTATGTTCATCCGTATTTCGTGGGCACTTAGGATTTTTGGAATCTTGGGAAAGTTAGGAATGTAGTGTTAAGTTCTGATGTGTTGTGATGGTATATGCCTGTTGATGTTATATGCTTGTGGACTGTGGTTATATGTGCTTTACGTGGCGTGATATGTATGAGTACATATGTAAGTATTCTGTAACGAAAGTGAAAGATAACGATGACGACAATGGAAGTAATGAACGATGGATCTTTGTTGCTGACCCGGGTGCTGTGTCAGCTTTTTAGCATGAGTGGGGGTTGTTTATGAAGCCCGGAACAGTATCAACTTTTAGCATGACAGGGGTGTAGCATATGAGTTAAGATGAGATCCTTACTTCGATGTTGTGTCAGCTTTTTAGCATGAGTGGGGTTTGTTTACGAAACCCTGGCATAGTATCAGCTTTTAGCATGAGTCAGGGGTTGTAGCATATGAGTTAAGATAAGATCCTTGTCACGTACCCTGGTGTGTATCAGCTTCGACATGAGTGGGGGTTTATTTAGAAACCCCGACACAGTACCAGATTTTAGCA